>RQOL01000274.1:0-38814 GCA_013076295.1 Sanderia malayensis
ATGCATGTGTCTTTTACTTAGTTTCAGCTGTAATAACGTGGACTCGTGTGCAATTAGTGAATGAATGTTAATATCACTGAAAACAAGCAAATGCATGTCTTTTACTTAGTTTCAGCATAATAACGTGGATTCATGTGCAATTATTGTGATGAAGTTAATATCACTGAAAACAAGCAAATGCATGTGTCTTTTACTTAGTTTCAGCTATAATAACGCGGTTAATGTGCAATTAGTGTGAATGAATGTTAATATCATTGAAAACAAGCAAATGCATGTGTCTTTTACTTAGTTTCAGCTGTAATAACGTGGATTCATGTGCAATTAGTGTGAATGAATGTTAATATCACTGAAGACAAGCAAATGCAGGTGTCTTTTACTTAGTTTCTGCTATAATAACGTTGATTCATGTGTCTTTGCAAGTGTCTTTTATTTAGTTTCAGCCATAATAACGTGGATTCATGTGCAATTATGTGATGAATGTTAATATCACTGAAAACAAGCAAATGCATGTGTCTTTTACTTAGTTTCAGCTATAATAACGTGATTCATGTGCAATTAGTGTGAATGAATGTTAATATCACTGAAAACAAGCAAATGCATGTGTCTTTTACTTAGTTTCAGCTGTAATAACGTGGTTTCATGTGCAATTAGTGTGAATGAATGTTAATATCACTGAAAACAAGCAAATGCATGTGTCTTTTACTTAGTTTCAGCAATAATAACGTGGATTCATGTGCAATTAGTGTGAATGAATGTTAATATCACTGAAAACAAGCAAATGCATGTGTCTTTTACTTAGTTTCAGCTATAATAACGTGGTTAATGTGCAATTAGTGTGAATGAATGTTAATATCATGAAAACAAGCAAATGCATATGTCTTTTACTTAGTTTCAGCAGTAATAACATAGATGCACGTGCAATTAGTGTGAATGAATGTTAATATCACTGATAACAGCAAATGCATGTGTCTTTTACAGAGCTTTAGCTATAATAGCATGAATTCTTGTGCAATTAGTGTGAATGAATGTTAATATCACTGAAAACAAGCAAACGCATGTGTCTTTTACTTAGTTTCAGCTGTAATAACGTGGATTCATGTGCAATTAGTGTGAATGAATGTTAATATCACTGAAAGACAAGCAAATGCAGGTGTCTTTTACTTAGTTTCTGCTATAATAACGTTGATTCATGTGCAATTAGTGTGAATGAATGTTAATATCATTGAAAACAAGCAAATGCATGTGTCTTTTACCTAGTTTTAGCTGCAATAACAAGATTCATGTGCAATTAGTGTCAATGACTGTTAATATCACTGAAATCAAGCAAATGCATGTGTCTTTAACTTAGTTTCAGGTGTAATAACGTGGACTCGTGTGCAATTAGGGTGAATGAATGTTAATATCACTGAAAACAAGCAAATGCAAGTGTCTTTTATTTAGTTTCAGCCATAATAACGTGGATTCATGTGCAATTATTGTGATGAAGTTAATAACACGAAAACAAGCAAATGCATGTGTCTTTTACTTAGTTTCAGCTATAATAACGCGGTTAATGTGCAATTAGTATGAATGAATGTTAATATCATTGAAAACAAGCAAATGCATATGTCTTTTACTTAGTTTCAGCTGTAATAACGTGAGGCATGTGCAATTAGTGTGAATGAATGTTAATATGACTGAAAACCAGCAAATTCATGTGTCTTTTAGAGCGCTTTAGCTATAATAACGTGAATTCTTGTGCATTTTTGTGATGAATGTTAATATCACTGAAAACAAGCAAATGCATGTGTCTTTTACTTAGTTTCAGCTGTAATAACCAAGATTCATGCTCAATTAATTCAAATGAATGTTAATCTTGCTAAAAACAAGCAAATGCATGTGTCTTTCACTTAGTTTCAGCAATAATAGCGTGGAATCATGTGCAATTAGTGTGAATGACTCTTAATATCATGAAAACAAGCAAATGCATGTGTCTTTACTTAGTTTCAGTAATAAACAGTTTGTGCAATTAGTGTCAATGAATGTTAATTCACTGAAAACAAGCAAATGCATGTGTCTTTTACTTAGTTTCAGCTGTAATAACATGATTCTTGTGCAATTAGTGTGAATGAATGTTAATATCACTGAAAACAAGCAAATGCATGTGTCTTTTACTTAGTTTCAGCTGTAATAACGTGGATTCATGTGCAATTAGTGTGAATGAATGTTAATATCACTGAAACAAGCAAATGCATGTGTCTTTTACTTAGTTTCAGCTGTAATAACGTGGATTCATGTGCAATTAGTGTGAATGAATGTTAATATCACTGAAAACAAGCAAATGCATGTGTCTTTTACTTAGTTTCAGCTGTAATAACGTGGGAATGTGCAATTAGTGAATGAATGTTAATATCACTGAAAACAAGCAAATGCATGTGTCTTTTACTTAGTTTCAGCATAATAACATGATGCATGTGCAATTAGTGTGAATGAATGTTAATATCACTGAAAACAGCAAATGCATGTGTCTTTACAGAGTTTCAGCTATAATAGCATATTCTGTGCAATTAGTGTGAATGAATGTTAATATCACTGAAAACAAGCAAATGCATGTGTCTTTTACTTAGTTTCAGCTGTAATAACGTGGATTCATGTGCAATTAGTGTGAATGAATGTTAATATCACTGAAAACAAGCAAATGCATGTGTCTTTTACTTAGTTTCTGCTGTAATAACGTAGATTCATGTGCAATTAGTGTGAATGAATGTTAATATCATTGAAACAAGCAAATGCATGTGTCTTTTACCTAGTTTTAGCTGCAATAACCAAGATTCATTTGCAATTAGTGTCAATGACTGTTAATATCACTGAAATCAAGCAAATGCATGTGTCTTTAACTTAGTTTCAGGTGTAATAACGTGGACTTGTGTGCAATTAGGGTGAATGAATGTTAATATCACTGAAAACAAGCAAATGCAAGTGTCTTTATTAGTTTCAGCCATAATAACGTGGATTCATGTGCAATTATTGTGATTGAAAGTTAATAACACTGAAAACAAGCAAATGCATGTGTCTTTTACTTAGTTTCAGCTATAATAACGCGGTTAATGTGCAATTAGTATGAATGAATGTTAATATCATTGAAAACAAGCAAATGCATATGTCTTTTACTTAGTTTCAGCAGTAATAACATAGATGCACGTGCAATTAGTGTGAATGAATGTTAATATCACTGACAACCAGCAAATGCATGTGTCTTTCACAGAGCTTTAGCTATAATAGCATGAATTCTTGTGCAATTAGTGTGAATGAATGTTAATATCACTGAAAACAAGCAAACGCATGTGTCTTTTACTTAGTTTCAGCTGTAATAACGTGGATTCATGTGCAATTAGTGTGAATGAATGTTAATATCACTGAAGACAAGCAAATGCAGGTGTCTTTTACTTAGTTTCTGCTATAATAACGTTGATTCATGTGCAATTAGTGTGAATGAATGTTAATATCATTGACAACAAGCAAATGCATGTGTCTTTTACCTAGTTTTAGCTGCAATAACCAAGATTCATTTGCAATTAGTGTCAATGACTGTTAATATCACTGAAATCAAGCAAATGCATGTGTCTTTAACTTAGTTTCAGGTGTAATAACGTGGACTTGTGTGCAATTAGGGTGAATGAATGTTAATATCACTGAAAACAAGCAAATGCAAGTGTCTTTTATTTAGTTTCAGCCATAATAACGTGGATTCATGTGCAATTATTGTGATTGAAAGTTAATAACACTGAAAACAAGCAAATGCATGTGTCTTTTACTTAGTTTCAGCTATAATAACGCCAGGTTAATGTGCAATTAGTATGAATGAATGTTAATTCATTGAAAACAAGCAAATGCATATGTCTTTTACTTAGTTTCAGCTGTAATAACGTGGAGGCATGTGCAATTAGTGTGAATGAATGTTAATATGACTGAAAACCAGCAAATTCATGTGTCTTTTAGAGCGCTTTAGCTATAATAACGTGAATTCTTGTGCAATTTTTGTGACTGAATGTTAATATCACTGAAAACAAGCAAATGCATGTGTCTTTTACTTAGTTTCAGCTGTAATAACCAAGATTCATGCTCAATTAATTCAAATGAATGTTAATCTTACTAAAAACAAGCAAATGCATGTGTCTTTTACTTAGTTTCAGCAATAATAGCGTGGAATCATGTGCAATTAGTGTGAATGACTCTTAATATCAATGAAAACAAGCAAATGCATGTGTCTTTAACTTAGTTTCAGGTGTAATAACCAACACTTTTGTGCAAAAAGTGTCAATGAATGTTAAATTCACTGAAAACAAGCAAATGAATGTGTCTTTTACTTAGTTTTAGCTGTAATAACATGAATTCTTGTGCAATTAGTGTGAATGAATGTTAATATCACTGAAAACAAGCAAATGCATGTGTCTTTTACTTAGTTCAGCTGTAATAACGTGGATTCATGTGCAATTAGTGTGAATGAATGTTAATATCACTGAAGACAAGCAAATGCGTGTGTCTTTTACTTAGTTTCAGCTGTAATAACGTGGATTCATGTGCAATTAGTGTGACTGAATGTTAATATCACTGAAGAGAAGCAAATGCATGTGTCTTTTACTTAGTTTCTGCTGTAATAACGTTGATTCATGTGCAATTAGTGTGAATGAATGTTAATATCATTGAAAACAACAAATGCATGTGTCTTTTACCTAGTTTTTAGCTGGAATAACCAAGATTCATGTGCAATTAGTGTCAATGACTGTTAACATCATTGAAAACAAGCAAATGCATGTGTCTTTTACTTAGTTTCAGCTATAAAACGTGGATTCATGTGCAATTGATGTGATTGAATGTCAATATCACTAAAAACAAACAAATGCATGTGTCTTTTACTTAGTTTCAGCTATAATAACGTGGATTCGTGTGCAATTAGTGTGAATGAATGTTAACATCACTGAAAACATACAAATGCATGTGTCTTTTACTTAGTTTCAGCTGTAATAACCCAGATTCATGTGCAATTAGTGTCAATGACTATTAATATCACTGAAGACAACCAAATGCATGTGTCTTTTACTTATTTTCAGCTATGTTAACGTGGATTCAGGTACAATTACTTTGAATGAATGTCAATATCACGGAAAAAAAGTAAATGCGTGTGTCTTTTACTAAGTTTCAGCTGTAATAACGTTAATTCGGGAGCAATTAGTGTGAAATAATGTTAATATCACTGAAAATAAGCAAATGCATGTGTCTTTTACTTACTTTCAGCTGTAATAACGTGGTTTCATGTGCAATTAGTGTGAATGAATGATATTATCACTGAAAACATACAAATGCATTTGTCTTTTACTTAGTTTCAGCTGTAATAACGTGGTTTCATGTGCAATTAGTGTGAATGAATGTTAATATCACTGAAGAGAAGCAAATGCATGTGTCTTTTACTTAGTTTCTGCTGTAATAACGTTGATTCATGTGCAATTAGTGTGAATGAATGTTAATATCATTGAAAACAAGCAAATGCATGTGTCTTTTACCAAGTTTTAGCTGGAATAACCAAGATTCATGTGCAATTAGTGTCAATGACTGTTAACATCACTGAAAACAAGCAAATGCATGTGTCTTTTACTTAGTTTCAGCTATAAAACGTGGATTCATGTGCAATTGGTGTGAATGAATGTTAACATCACTGAAAACATACAAATGCATGTGTCTTTTACTTAGTTTCAGCTGTAATAACCCAGATTCATGTGCAATTAGTGTCAATGACTATTAATATCACTGAAGACAACCAAATGCATGTGTATTTTACTTATTTTCAGCTATGTTAACGTGGATTCAGGTACAATTACTTTGAATGAATGTCAATATCACGGAAAAAAAGTAAATGCGTGTGTCTTTTACTAAGTTTCAGCTGTAATAACGTTAATTCGGGAGCAATTAGTGTGAAATAATGTTAATATCACTGAAAATAAGCAAATGCATGTGTCTTTTACTTACTTTCAGCTGTAATAACGTGGTTTCATGTGCAATTAGTGTGAATGAATGATATTATCACTGAAAACATACAAATGCATTTGTCTTTTACTTAGTTTCAGCTGTAATAACGTGGTTTCATGTGCAATTAGTGTGAATGAATGTTAATATCACTGAAAACAAGCAAATGTATGTGTCTTTTATTTAATTTCAGCAATAATAACGTGGATTCATGTGCGATTAGTGTGAATGAATGTTAATATCACTGAAAACAAGCAAATGCATGTGTGTTTTACTTAGTTTCAGCTATAATAACGTGGTTAATGTGCAATTAGTGTGAATGAATGTTAATATCATTGAAAACAAGCAAATGCATGTGTCTTTTACCTAGTTTTAGCTGCAATAACCAAGATTCATGTGCAATTAGTGTCAATGACTGTTAATATCACTGAAATCAAGCAAATGCATGTGTCTTTAACTTAGTTTCAGGTGTAATAACGTGGACTCGTGTGCAATTAGGGTGAATGAATGTTAATATCACTGAAAACAAGCAAATGCAAGTGTCTTTTATTTAGTTTCAGCCATAATAACGTGGATTCATGTGCAATTATTGTGATTGAAAGTTAATAACACTGAAAACAAGCAAATGCATGTGTCTTTTACTTAGTTTCAGCTATAATAAAGCGGTTAATGTGCAATTAGTATGAATGAATGTTAATATCATTGAAAACAAACAAATGCAAATGTCTTTTACTTAGTTTCAGCTGTAATAACGTGGAGGCATGTGCAATTAGTGTGAATGAATGTTAATATGACTGAAAACCAGCAAATTCATGTGTCTTTTACTTAGTTTCAGCTGTAATAACCAAGATTCATGCTCAATTAATTCAAATGAATGTTAATCTTACTAAAAACAAGCAAATGCATGTGTCTTTTACTTAGTTTCAGCAATAATAGCGTGGAATCATGTGCAATTAGTGTGAATGACTCTTAATATCAATGAAAACAAGCAAATGCATGTGTCTTTAACTTAGTTTCAGGTGTAATAACCAACACTTTTTTGCAAATAGTGTCAATGAATGTTAAATTCACTGAAAACAAGCAAATGAATGTGTCTTTTACTTAGTTTTAGCTGTAATAACATGAATTCTTGTGCAATTAGTGTGAATGAATGTTAATATCACTGAAAACAAGCAAATGCATGTGTCTTTTACATAGTTTCAGCTGTAATAACGTGGATTCATGTGCAATTAGTGTGAATGAATGTTAATATCACTGAAGACAAGCAAATGCATGTGTCTTTTACTTAGTTTCAGCTGTAATAACGTGGATTCATGGTGCAATTAGTGTGATGAATGTTAATATCACTGAAGAGAAGCAAATGCATGTGTCTTTTACTTAGTTTCTGCTGTAATAACGTTGATTCATGTGCAATTAGTGTGAATGAATGTTAATATCATTGAAAACAAGCAAATGCATGTGTCTTTTACCTAGTTTTAGCTGGAATAACCAAGATTCATGTGCAATTAGTGTCAATGGCTGTTAACATCACTGAAAACAAGCAAAATCATGTGTCTTTTACTTAGTTTCAGCTATAAAACGTGGATTCATGTGCAATTAGTGTGATTAAATGTCAATACCACTAAAAACAAACAAATGCATGTGTCTTTTACTTAGTTTCAGCTATAATAACGTGGATTCGTGTGCAATTAGTGTGAATGAATGTTAACATCACTGAAAACATACAAATGCATGTGTCTTTTACTTAGTTTCAGCTGTAATAACCCAGATTCATGTGCAATTAGTGTCAATGACTATTAAAATCACTGAAGACAACCAAATGCATGTGTCTTTTACTTATTTTCAGCTATGTTAACGTGGATTCAGGTACAATCACTTTGAATGAATGTCAATATCACGGAAAAAAAGTAAATGCGTGTGTCTTTTACTTAGTTTCAGCTGTAATAACGTTAATTCGGGAGCAATTAGTGTGAAATAATGTTAATATCACTGAAAATAAGCAAATGCATGTGTCTTTTACTTAGTTTCAGCTGTAATAACGTGGTTTCATGTGCAATTAGTGTGAATGAATGATATTATCACTGAAAACATACAAATGCATTTGTCTTTTACTTAGCTTCAGCTGTAATAACGTTAATTCGTGAGCCATTAGTTTGAAATAATATTAATATCACAGAAAACAAACAAATGCATGTGTCTTTTATTTAGTTTCAGCCATAATAACGTGGATTCATGTGCAATTATTGTGATTGAAAGTTAATAACACTGAAAACAAGCAAATGCATGTGTCTTTTACTTAGTTTCAGCTATAATAACGCGGTTAATGTGCAATTAGTATGAATGAATGTTAATATCACTGAAATCAAGCAAATGCATGTGTCTTTAACTTAGTTTCAGGTGTAATAACGTGGACTCGTGTGCAATTAGGGTGAATGAATGTTAATATCACTGAAAACAAGCAAATGCAAGTGTCTTTTATTTAGTTTCAGCCATAATAACGTGGATTCATGTGCAATTATTGTGATTGAAAGTTAATAACACTGAAAACAAGCAAATGCATGTGTCTTTTACTTAGTTTCAGCTATAATAACGCGGTTAATGTGCAATTAGTATGAATGAATGTTAATATCATTGAAAACAAGCAAATGCATATGTCTTTTACTTAGTTTCAGCTGTAATAACGTGGCGGCATGTGCAATTAGTGTGAATGAATGTTAATATGACCGAAAACCAGCAAATTCATGTGTCTTTTAAAGCGCTTTAGCTATAATAACGTGAATTCTTGTGCATTTTTTGTGAATGAATGTTAATATCACTGAAAACAAGCAAATGCATGTGTCTTTTACTTAGTTTCAGCTGTAATAACCAAGATTCATGCTCAATTAATTCAAATGAATGTTAATCTTACTAAAAACAAGCAAATGCATGTGTCTTTTACTTAGTTTCAGCAATAATAGCGTGGAATCATGTGCAATTAGTGTGAATGACTCTTAATATCAATGAAAACAAGCAAATGCATGTGTCTTTAACTTAGTTTCAGGTGTAATAACCAACACTTTTGTGCAAATAGTGTCAATGAATGTTAAATTCACTGAAAACAAGCAAATGAATGTGTCTTTACTTAGTTTTAGCTGTAATAACATGAATTCTTGTGCAATTAGTGTGAATGAATGTTAGTATCACTGAAAACAAGCAAATGCATGTGTCTTTTACTTAGTTTCAGCTGTAATAACGTGGATTCATGTGCAATTAGTGTGAATGAATGTTAATATCACTGAAGAGAAGCAAATGCATGTGTCTTTTACTTAGTTTCTGCTGTAATAACGTTGATTCATGTGCAATTAGTGTCAATGAATGTTAATATCATTGAAAACAAGCAAATGCATGTGTCTTTTACCTAGTTTTAGCTGGAATAACCAAGATTCATGTGCAATTAGTGTCAATGACTGTTAACATCACTGAAAACAAGCAAATGCATGTGTCTTTTACTTAGTTTCAGCTATAAAACGTGGATTCATGTGCAATTAGTGTGATTGAATGTCAATATCACTAAAAACAAACAAATGCATGTGTCTTTTACTTAGTTTCAGCTATAATAACGTGGATTCGTGTGCAATTAGTGTGAATGAATGTTAACATCACTGAAAACATACAAATGCATGTGTCTTTTACTTAGTTTCAGCTGTAATAACCCAGATTCATGTGCAATTAGTGTCAATGACTATTAATATCACTGAAGACAACCAAATGCATGTGTCTTTTACTTATTTTCAGCTATGTTAACGTGGATTCAGGTACAATTACTTTGAATGAATGTCAATATCACGGAAAAAAAGTAAATGCGTGTGTCTTTTACTTAGTTTCAGCTGTAATAACGTTAATTCGGGAGCAATTAGTGTGAAATAATGTTAATATCAATGAAAATAAGCAAATGCATGTGTCTTTTACTTAGTTTCAGCTGTAATAACGTGGTTTCATGTGCAACTAGTGTGAATGAATGATATTATCACTGAAAACATACAAATGCATTTGTCTTTTACTTAGCTTCAGCTGTAATAACGTTAATTCGTGAGCCATTAGTTTGAAATAATGTTAATATCACAGAAAACAAACAAATGCATGTGTCTTTTACTTAGTTTCAGCTATAATAACGTGGATTCATGTGCAATTAGTGCGAATAAATGCTAATATCACTGAAATCAAGCAAACGCATGTGTATTTTGCTTAGTTTCAGCTGTAATAACCAAGATTCATGTGCAATTGGTGTCAATGACTGTTAATATCACTGAAAACAGGCAAATGCATGTGTTTTTTACTTAGTTTCAGATATATTAACGTGGGTTGATGTGCAATGAGAGTGAATGAATGTTAATATCACTGAAAATAAGCAAATGCATGTGTCTTTTACTTAGTTTCAGCTGTAATAACCAAGACTCCTGTGCAATTAGTGTCAATTACTCTTAATATCAATGAAAACAAGCAAATGCATGTGTCTTTAACTTAGTTTCAGGTGTAATAACCAAGATTTTTGTGCAATTAGTGTCAATGAATGTTAAATTCACTGAAAACAAGCAATTGCATGTGTCTTTTACTTAGTTTTAGGTGTAATAACCAAGATTCCTGTGCAATTAGTGTCAATGACTGTTAACATGACTGAAAACAAGCAAATACATGTGTCTTCAACTTAGTTTCAGCTGTAATAACGTGAATTCGTGTGCAATTGGTGTGAATGAATGTTAATATCACTGAAAACAAACAAATGTATGTGTCTTTTATTTAGTTCCAGCAATAATAACGTGGATTCATGTGCAATTAGTGTTAATGAAAGTAAATAACACTGAAAACAAGCAAATGCATGTGTCTTTTACTTAGTTTCAGCAGTAATAACATAGATGCACGTGCAATTAGTGTGAATGAATGTTAATATCACTGATAACCAGCAAATGCATGTGTCTTTTACAGAGCTTTAGCTATAATAGCATGAATTCTTGTGCAATTAGTGTGAATGAATGTTAATATCACTGAAAACAAGCAAACGCATGTGTCTTTTACTTAGTTTCAGCTGTAATAACGTGGATTCATGTGCAATTAGTGTGAATGAATGTTAATATCACTGAAGACAAGCAAATGCAGGTGTCTTTTACTTAGTTTCTGCTATAATAACGTTGATTCATGTGCAATTAGTGTGAATGAATGTTAATATCATTGAAAACAAGCAAATGCATGTGTCTTTTACCTAGTTTTAGCTGCAATAACCAAGATTCATGTGCAATTAGTGTCAATGACTGTTAATATCACTGAAATCAAGCAAATGCATGTGTCTTTAACTTAGTTTCAGGTGTAATAACGTGGACTCGTGTGCAATTAGGGTGAATGAATGTTAATATCACTGAAAACAAGCAAATGCAAGTGTCTTTTATTTAGTTTCAGCCATAATAACGTGGATTCATGTGCAATTATTGTGATTGAAAGTTAATAACACTGAAAACAAGCAAATGCATGTGTCTTTTACTTAGTTTCAGCTATAATAACGCGGTTAATGTGCAATTAGTATGAATGAATGTTAATATCATTGAAAACAAGCAAATGCATATGTCTTTACTTAGTTTCAGCTGTAATAACGTGGAGGCATGTGCAATTAGTGTGAATGAATGTTAATATGACTGAAAACCAGCAAATTCATGTGTCTTTTAAAGCGCTTTAGCTATAATATTGTGAATTCTTGTGCATTTTTTGTGACTGAATGTTAATATCACTGAAAACAAGCAAATGCATGTGTCTTTTACTTAGTTTCAGCTGTAATAACCAAGATTCATGCTCAATTAATTCAAATGAATGTTAATCTTACTAAAAACAAGCAAATGCATGTGTCTTTTACTTAGTTTCAGCATTAATAGCGTGGAATCATGTGCAATTAGTGTGAATGACTCTTAATATCAATGAAAACAAGCAAATGCATGTGTCTTTAACTTAGTTTCAGGTGTAATAACCAACACTTTTGTGCAAATAATGTCAATGAATGTTAAATTCACTGAAAACAAGCAAATGAATGTGTCTTTTACTTAGTTTTAGCTGTAATAACATGAATTCTTGTGCAATTAGTGTGAATGAATGTTAATATCACTGAAAACAAGCAAATGCATGTGTCTTTTACTTAGTTTCAGCTGTAATAACGTGGATTCATGTGCAATTAGTGTGAATGATGTTAATATCACTGAAGACAAGCAAATGCATGTGTCTTTTACTTAGTTTCAGCTGTAATAACGTGGATTCATGTGCAATTAGTGTGAATGAATGTTAATATCACTGAAGAGAAGCAAATGCATGTGTCTTTTACTTAGTTTCTGCTGTAATAACGTTGATTCATGTGCAATTAGTGTGAATGAATGTTAA
Organism: Sanderia malayensis; assembly: GCA_013076295.1. Lineage (NCBI taxonomy): Eukaryota > Metazoa > Cnidaria > Scyphozoa > Semaeostomeae > Pelagiidae > Sanderia > Sanderia malayensis. The sequence continues at coordinate 12,394 of RQOL01000274.1, forward strand.
TATCATTGAAAACAAGCAAATGCATGTGTCTTTTACCTAGTTTTAGCTGGAATAACCAAGATTCATGTGCAATTAGTGTCAATGACTGTTAACATCACTGAAAACAAGCAAATGCATGTGTCTTTTACTTAGTTTCAGCTATAAAACGTGGATTCATGTGCAATTAGTGTGATTGAATGTCAATATCACTAAAAACAAACAAATGCATGTGTCTTTTACTTAGTTTCAGCTATAATAACGTGGATTCGTGTGCAATTAGTGTGAATGAATGTTAACATCACTGAAAACATACAAATGCATGTGTCTTTTACTTAGTTTCAGCTGTAATAACCCAGATTCATGTGCAATTAGTGTCAATGACTATTAATATCACTGAAGACAACCAAATGCATGTGTCTTTTACTTATTTTCAGCTATGTTAACGTGGATTCAGGTACAATTACTTTGAATGAATGTCAATATCACGGAAAAAAAGTAAATGCGTGTGTCTTTTACTTAGTTTCAGCTGTAATAACGTTAATTCGGGAGCAATTAGTGTGAAATAATGTTAATATCACTGAAAATAAGCAAATGCATGTGTCTTTTACTTAGTTTCAGCTGTAATAACGTGGTTTCATGTGCAACTAGTGTGAATGAATGATATTATCACTGAAAACATACAAATGCATTTGTCTTTTACTTAGCTTCAGCTGTAATAACGTTAATTCGTGAGCCATTAGTTTGAAATAATGTTAATATCACAGAAAACAAACAAATGCATGTGTCTTTTACTTAGTTTCAGGTGTAATAACCAAGATTTTTGTGCAATTAGTGTCAATGAATGTTAAATTCACTGAAAACAAGCAAATGCATGTGTCTTTTACTTAGTTTTAGGTGTAATAACCAAGATTCCTGTGCAATTAGTGTCAATGACTGTTAACATGACTGAAAACAAGCAAATACATGTGTCTTCAACTTAGTTTCAGCTGTAATAACGTGAATTCGTGTGCAATTGGTGTCAATGAATGTTAATATCACTGAAAACAAACAAATGTATGTGTCTTTTATTTAGTTCCAGCAATAATAACGTGGATTCATGTGCAATTAGTGTTAATGAATGTTAATATCACTGAAAACAAGCAAATGCATGTGTCTCTTACTTAGTTTCAGCTGTAATAACGTGGATTCATGTGCAATTAGTGTGAATGAATGTTAATATCACTGAAGACAAGCAAATGCATGTGTATTTTACTTAGTTACTGCTGTAATAATGTTGATTCATGTGCAATTAGTGTGAATGAATGTTAATATCATTGAAAACAAGCAAATGCATGTGTCTTTTACCTAGTTTTAGCTGGAATAACCAAATTCATGTGCAATTAGTGTCAATGACTGTTAACATCACTGAAAACAAGCAAATGCATGTGTCTTTTACTTAGTTTCAGCTATAAAACGTGGATTCATGTGCAATTAGTGTGATTGAATGTCAATATCACTAAAAACAAACTAATGCATGTGTCTTTTACTTAGTTTCAGCTATAATAACGTGGATTCGTGTGCAATTAGTGTGAATGAATGTTAACATCACTGAAAACATACAAATGCATGTGTCTTTTACTTAGTTTCAGCTGTAATAACCCAGATTCATGTGCAATTAGTGTCAATGACTATTAATATCACTGAAGACAACCAAATGCATGTGTCTTTTACTTATTTTCAGCTATGTTAACGTGGATTCAGGTACAATTACTTTGAATGAATGTCAATATCACGGAAAAAAAGTAAATGCGTGTGTCTTTTACTTAGTTTCATCTGCAATAACGTTAATTCGGGAGCAATTAGTGTGAAATAATGTTAATATCACTGAAAATAAGCAAATGCATGTGTCTTTTACTTAGTCTCAGCTATAAAACGTGGATTCATGTGCAATTAGTGTGATTGAATGTCAATATCACTAAAAACAAACAAATGCATGTGTCTTTTACTTAGTTTCAGCTATAATAACGTGGATTCGTGTGCAATTAGTGTGAATGAATGTTAACATCACTGAAAACATACAAATGCATGTGTCTTTTACTTAGTTTCAGCTGTAATAACCCAGATTCATGTGCAATTAGTGTCAATGACTATTAATATCACTGAAGACAACCAAATGCATGTGTCTTTTACTTATTTTCAGCTATGTTAACGTGGATTCAGGTACAATTACTTTGAATGAATGTCAATATCACGGAAAAAAGTAAATGCGTGTGTCTTTTACTTAGTTTCAGCTGTAATAACGTTAATTCGGGAGCAATTAGTGTGAAATAATGTTAATATCACTGAAAATAAGCAAATGCATGTGTCTTTTACTTAGTTTCAGCTGTAATAACGTGGTTTCATGTGCAATTGGTGTCAATGACTGTTAATATCACTGAAAACAGGCAAATGCATGTGTTTTTTACTTAGTTTCAGATATATTAACGTGGGTTGATGTGCAATGAGAGTGAATGAATGTTAATATCACTGAAAATAAGCAAATGCATGTGTCTTTTACTTAGTTTCAGCTGTAATAACCAAGACTCCTGTGCAATTAGTGTCAATTACTCTTAATATCAATGAAAACAAGCAAATGCATGTATCTTTAACTTAGTTTCAGGTGTAATAACCAAGATTTTTGTGCAATTAGTGTCAATGAATGTTAAATTCACTGAAAACAAGCAAATGCATGTGTCTTTTACTTAGTTTTAGGTGTAATAACCAAGATTCCTGTGCAATTAGTGTCAATGACTGTTAACATGACTGAAAACAAGCAAATACATGTGTCTTCAACTTAGTTTCAGCTGTAATAACGTGAATTCGTGTGCAATTAGTGTGAATGAATGTTAATATCACTGAAAACAAACAAATGTATGTGTCTTTTATTTAGTTCCAGCAATAATAACGTGGATTCATGTGCAATTAGTGTTAATGAATGTTAATATCATTGAAAACCAGCAAATTCATGTGTCTTTTACAGCACTTTAGCTATAATAACGTGAATTCTTGTGCATTTTTTGTGAATGAATGTTAATATCACTGAAAACAAGCAAATGCATGTGTCTTTTACTTAGTTTCAGCTGTAATAACCAAGATTCATGCTCAATTAGTTCAAATGAATGTTAATCTTACTGAAAACAAGCAAATGCATGTGTCTTTTACTTAGTTTCAGCAATAATAGCGTGGAATCATGTGCAATTAGTGTGAATGAATGTTAATATCACAGAACACAAGCAAATGCATGTGTGTTTTACTTAGTTTCAGGTATAATAACGTGGATTCATGTGAATTTAGTGTAAATGAATGTCAATATCATTGAAAACAAGCAAATGCATATGTCTTTTACTTAGTTTCAGCTGTAATGACGTGGATGCATGTGCAACTAGTGTGAATGAATGTTAATATCACTGAAAACCAGCAAATTCATGTGTCTTTTACAGCGCTTTAGCTGTAATAACGTGAATTCTTGTGCATTTTTTGTGAATGAATGTTAATATCACTGAAAACATACAAATGCATTTGTCTTTTACTTAGCTTCAGCTGTAATAACGTTAATTCGTGAGCCATTAGTTTGAAATAATGTTAATATCACAGAAAACAAACAAATGCATGTGTCTTTTACTTAGTTTCAGCTATAATAACGTGGATTCATGTGCAATTAGTGTGAATAAATGCTAATATCACTGAAATCAAGCAAACGCATGTGTATTTTTCTTAGTTTCAGCTGTAATAACCAAGATTCATGTGCAATTGGTGTCAATGACTGTTAATATCACTGAAAACAGGCAAATGCATGTGTTTTTTACTTAGTTTCAGATATATTAACGTGGGTTGATGTGCAATGAGAGTGAATGAATGTTAATATCACTGAAAATAAGCAAATGCATGTGTCTTTTACTTAGTTTCAGCTGTAATAACCAAGACTCCTGTGCAATTAGTGTCAATTACTCTTAATATCAATGAAAACAAGCAAATGCATGTGTCTTTAACCTAGTTTCAGGTGTAATAACCAAAATTTTTGTGCAATTAGTGTCAATGAATGTTAAATTCACTGAAAACAAGCAAATGCATGTGTCTTTTACTTAGTCTCAGCTATAAAACGTGGATTCATGTGCAATTAGTGTGATTGAATGTCAATATCACTAAAAACAAACAAATGCATGTGTCTTTTACTTAGTTTCAGCTATAATAACGTGGATTCGTGTGCAATTAGTGTGAATGAATGTTAACATCACTGAAAACATACAAATGCATGTGTCTTTTACTTAGTTTCAGCTGTAATAACCCAGATTCATGTGCAATTAGTGTCAATGACTATTAATATCACTGAAGACAACCAAATGCATGTGTCTTTTACTTATTTTCAGCTATGTTAACGTGGATTCAGGTACAATTACTTTGAATGAATGTCAATATCACGGAAAAAAGTAAATGCGTGTGTCTTTTACTTAGTTTCAGCTGTAATAACGTTAATTCGGGAGCAATTAGTGTGAAATAATGTTAATATCACTGAAAATAAGCAAATGCATGTGTCTTTTACTTAGTTTCAGCTGTAATAACGTGGTTTCATGTGCAATTGGTGTCAATGACTGTTAATATCACTGAAAACAGGCAAATGCATGTGTTTTTTACTTAGTTTCAGATATATTAACGTGGGTTGATGTGCAATGAGAGTGAATGAATGTTAATATCACTGAAAATAAGCAAATGCATGTGTCTTTTACTTAGTTTCAGCTGTAATAACCAAGACTCCTGTGCAATTAGTGTCAATTACTCTTAATATCAATGAAAACAAGCAAATGCATGTATCTTTAACTTAGTTTCAGGTGTAATAACCAAGATTTTTGTGCAATTAGTGTCAATGAATGTTAAATTCACTGAAAACAAGCAAATGCATGTGTCTTTTACTTAGTTTTAGGTGTAATAACCAAGATTCCTGTGCAATTAGTGTCAATGACTGTTAACATGACTGAAAACAAGCAAATACATGTGTCTTCAACTTAGTTTCAGCTGTAATAACGTGAATTCGTGTGCAATTAGTGTGAATGAATGTTAATATCACTGAAAACAAACAAATGTATGTGTCTTTTATTTAGTTCCAGCAATAATAACGTGGATTCATGTGCAATTAGTGTTAATGAATGTTAATATCATTGAAAACCAGCAAATTCATGTGTCTTTTACAGCACTTTAGCTATAATAACGTGAATTCTTGTGCATTTTTTGTGAATGAATGTTAATATCACTGAAAACAAGCAAATGCATGTGTCTTTTACTTAGTTTCAGCTGTAATAACCAAGATTCATGCTCAATTAGTTCAAATGAATGTTAATCTTACTGAAAACAAGCAAATGCATGTGTCTTTTACTTAGTTTCAGCAATAATAGCGTGGAATCATGTGCAATTAGTGTGAATGAATGTTAATATCACAGAACACAAGCAAATGCATGTGTGTTTTACTTAGTTTCAGGTATAATAACGTGGATTCATGTGAATTTAGTGTAAATGAATGTCAATATCATTGAAAACAAGCAAATGCATATGTCTTTTACTTAGTTTCAGCTGTAATGACGTGGATGCATGTGCAACTAGTGTGAATGAATGTTAATATCACTGAAAACCAGCAAATTCATGTGTCTTTTACAGCGCTTTAGCTGTAATAACGTGAATTCTTGTGCATTTTTTGTGAATGAATGTTAATATCACTGAAAACATACAAATGCATTTGTCTTTTACTTAGCTTCAGCTGTAATAACGTTAATTCGTGAGCCATTAGTTTGAAATAATGTTAATATCACAGAAAACAAACAAATGCATGTGTCTTTTACTTAGTTTCAGCTATAATAACGTGGATTCATGTGCAATTAGTGTGAATAAATGCTAATATCACTGAAATCAAGCAAACGCATGTGTATTTTTCTTAGTTTCAGCTGTAATAACCAAGATTCATGTGCAATTGGTGTCAATGACTGTTAATATCACTGAAAACAGGCAAATGCATGTGTTTTTTACTTAGTTTCAGATATATTAACGTGGGTTGATGTGCAATGAGAGTGAATGAATGTTAATATCACTGAAAATAAGCAAATGCATGTGTCTTTTACTTAGTTTCAGCTGTAATAACCAAGACTCCTGTGCAATTAGTGTCAATTACTCTTAATATCAATGAAAACAAGCAAATGCATGTGTCTTTAACCTAGTTTCAGGTGTAATAACCAAAATTTTTGTGCAATTAGTGTCAATGAATGTTAAATTCACTGAAAACAAGCAAATGCATGTGTCTTTTACTTAGTTTTAGGTGTAATAACCAAGATTCCTGTGCAATTAGTGTCAATGACTGTTAACATGACTGAAAACAAGCAAATACATGTGTCTTCAACTTAGTTTCAGCTGTAATAACGTGAATTCGTGTGCAAATAGTGTGAATGAATGTTAATATCACTGAAAACAAACAAATGTATGTGTCTTTTATTTAGTTCCAGCAATAATAACGTGGATTCATGTGCAATTAGTGTTAATGAATGTTAATATCACTGAAAACAAACAAATGCATGTGTCTTTTACTTAGTTTCAGCTGTAATAACATGGATTCATGTGCAATTAGTGTGAATGAATGTTAATATCACTGAAGACAAGCAAATGCATGTGTATTTTACTTAGTTACTGCTGTAATAATGTTGATTCATGTGCAATTAGTGTGAATGAATGTTAATATCATTGAAAACAAGCAAATGCATGTGTCTTTTACCTAGTTTTAGCTGGAATAACCAAATTCATGTGCAATTAGTGTCAATGACTGTTAATATCACTGAAAACAAGCAAAAGCATGTTTCTTTAACTTACTTTCAGGTGTAATAACGTGGACTCGTGTACAATTAGTGTGAATGAATGTTAATATCATTGAAAACAAGCAAATGCAAGTGTCTTTTATTTAGTTTCAGCCATAATAACGTGGATTCATCTGCAATTAGTGTGAATGAAAGTAAATAACACTGAGAACAAGCAAATGCATGTGTCTTTTACTTAGTTTCAGCTATAATAACGCGGTTAATGTGCAATTAGTATGAATGAATGTTAATATCATTGAAAACAAGCAAATGCATATGTCTTTTACTTAGTTTCAGCTGTAATAACGTGGATGCATGTGCAACTAGTGTGAATGAATGTTAATATCATTGAAAACCAGCAAATTCATGTGTCTTTTACAGCACTTTAGCTATAATAACGTGAATTCTTGTGCATTTTTTGTGAATGAATGTTAATATCACTGAAAACAAGCAAATGCATGTGTCTTTTACTTAGTTTCAGCTGTAATAACCAAGATTCATGCTCAATTAGTTCAAATGAATGTTAATCTTACTGAAAACAAGCAAATGCATGTGTCTTTTACTTAGTTTCAGCAATAATAGCGTGGAATCATGTGCAATTAGTGTGAATGAATGTTAATATCACAGAACACAAGCAAATGCATGTGTGTTTTACTTAGTTTCAGGTATAATAACGTGGATTCATGTGAATTTAGTGTGAATGAATGTCAATATCATTGAAAACAAGCAAATGCATATGTCTTTTACTTAGTTTCATCTGTAATGACGTGGATGCATGTGCAACTAGTGTGAATGAATGTTAATATCACTGAAAACCAGCAAATTCATGTGTCTTTTACAGCGCTTTAGCTATAATAACGTGAATTCTTGTGCATTTTTTGTGAATGAATGTTAATATCACTGAAAACAAGCAAATGCATGTGTCTTTTACTTAGTTTCAGCTATTATCACCAAGATTCATGCTCAATTAGTTCAAATGAATGTTGATATCACAGAACACAAGCAAATGCATGTGTGTTTTACTTAGTTTCAGCCATAATAACGTGGATTCATGTGAATTTAGTGTCAATGAATGTCAATATCACTGAAAACATACAAATGCATGTGTCTTTTACTTAGTTTCAGCTATTATCACCAAGATTCATGCTCAATTAGTTCAAATGAATGTTAATATCACAGAACACAAGCAAATGCATGTGTGTTTTACTTAGTTTCAGCTGTAAAAACCAAGACTCCTGTGCAATTAGTGTCAATGACTCTTAATATCAATGAAAACAAGCAAATGCATGTGTCTTTAACTTAGTTTCAGGTGTAATAACCAAGATTTTTGTGCAATTAGTGTCAATGAATGTTAAATTCACTGAAAACAAGCAAATGCATGTATCTTTTGCTTAGTTTTAGGTGTAATAACCAAGATTCCTGTGCAATTAGTGTCAATGACTGTTAACATGACTGAAAACAAGCAAATACATGTGTCTTCAACTTAGTTTCGGCTGTAATAACGTGAATTCGTGTGCAATTAGTGTGAATGAATGTTAAGATCACTGAAAACAAACAAATGTATGTGTCTTTTATTTAGTTCCAGCAATAATAACGTGGATTCATGTGCAATTAGTGTTAATGAATGTTAATATCACTGAAAACAAGCAAATGCATGTGTCTTTTACTTAGTTTCAGCTGTAATGACGTGGATTCATGTGCAATTAGTGTGAATGAATGTTAATATCACTGAAGACAAGCAAATGCATGTGTCTTTTACTTAGTTACTGCTGTAATAATGTTGATTCATGTGCAATTAGTTTGAAATAATGTTAATATCACAGAAAACAAACAAATGCATGTGCCTTTTACTTAGTTTCAGCTATAATAACGTGGATTTATGTGCAATTAGTGTGAATAAATGCTAATATCACTGAAATCAAGCAAACGCATCAGTATTTTGCTTAGTTTCAGCTGTAATAACAAAGATGCATGTGCAATTGGTGTCAATGACTGTTAATATCACTGAAAACAAGCAAATGCATGTGTATTTTACTTAGTTTCAGATATATTAACGTGGGTTGATGTGCAATGAGTGTGAATGAATGTTAATATCACTGAAAATAAGCAAATGCATGTGTCTTTTACTTAGTTTCAGCTGTTATAACGTGGTTTCATGTGCAATTAGTGTGAATGAATGATATTATCACTGAAAACATACAAATGCATTTGTCTTTTACTTAGCTTCAGCTGTAATAACGTTAATTCGTGAGCAATTAGTTTGAAATAATGTTAATATCACAGAAAACAAATAAATGCATGTGCCTTTTACTTAGTTTCAGCTATAATAACGTGGATTTATGTGCAATTAGTGTGAATAAATGCTAATATCACTGAAATCAAGCAAACGCATCTGTATTTTGCTTAGTTTCAGATATATTAACGTGGGTTGATGTGCAATGAGTGTGAATGTATGTTAATATCACTGAAAATAAGCAAATGCATGTGTCTTTTACTTAGTTTCAGCTGTAAAAACCAAGACTCCTGTGCAATTAGTGTCAATGACTCTTAATATCAATGAAAACAAGCAAATGCATGTGTCTTTAACTTAGTTTCAGGTGTAATAACCAAGATTTTTGTGCCATTAGTGTCAATGAATGTTAAATTCACTGAAAACAAGCAAATGCATGTGTCTTTTACTTAGTTTTAGGTGTAATAACCAAGATTCCTGTGCAATTAGTGTCAATGACTGTTAACATGACTGAAAACAAGCAAATACATGTGTCTTCAACTTAGTTTCGGCTGTAATAACGTGAATTCGTGTGCAATTAGTGTGAATGAATGTTAAGATCACTGAAAACAAACAAATGTATGTGTCTTTTATTTAGTTCCAGCAATAATAACGTGGATTCATGTGCAATTAGTGTTAATGAATGTTAATATCACTGAAAACAAGCAAATGCATGTGTCTTTTACTTAGTTTCAGCTGTAATGACGTGGATTCATGTGCAATTAGTGTGAATGAATGTTAATATCACTGAAGACAAGCAAATGCATGTGTCTTTTACTTAGTTACTGCTGTAATAATGTTGATTCATGTGCAATTAGTTTGAAATAATGTTAATATCACAGAAAACAAACAAATGCATGTGCCTTTTACTTAGTTTCAGCTATAATAACGTGGATTTATGTGCAATTAGTGTGAATAAATGCTAATATCACTGAAATCAAGCAAACGCATCAGTATTTTGCTTAGTTTCAGCTGTAATAACAAAGATGCATGTGCAATTGGTGTCAATGACTGTTAATATCACTGAAAACAAGCAAATGCATGTGTATTTTACTTAGTTTCAGATATATTAACGTGGGTTGATGTGCAATGAGTGTGAATGAATGTTAATATCACTGAAAATAAGCAAATGCATGTGTCTTTTACTTAGTTTCAGCTGTAATAACGTTAATTCGGGAGCAATTAGTGTGAAATAATGTTAATATCACTGAAAATAAGCAAATGCATGTGTCTTTTACTGAGTTTCAGCTGTAATAACGTGGTTTCATGTGCAATTAGTGTGAATGAATGATATTATCACTGACAACATATAAATGCATTTGTCTTTTACTTAGCTTCAGCTGTAATAACGTTAATTCGTGAACAATTAGTTTGAAATAATGTTAATATCACAGAAAACAAACAAATGCATGTGCCTTTTACTTAGTTTCAGCTATAATAACGTGGATTTATGTGCAATTAGTGTGAATAAATGCTAATATCACTGAAATCAAGCAAACGCATCTGTATTTTGCTTAGTTTCAGCTGTAATAACCAAGATGCATGTGCAATTGGTGTCAATGACTGTTAATATCACTGAAAACAAGCAAATGCATGTGTATTTTACTTAGTTTCAGATATATTAACGTGGGTTGATGTGCAATGAGTGTGAATGAATGTTAATATCACTGAAAATAAGCAAATGCATGTGTCTTTTACTTAGTTTCAGCTGTAAAAACCAAGACTCCTGTGCAATTAGTGTCAATGACTCTTAATATCAATGAAAACAAGCAAATGCATGTGTCTTTAACTTAGTTTCAGGTGTAATAACCAAGATTTTTGTGCAATTAGTGTCAATGAATGTTAAATTCACTGAAAACAAGCAAATGCATGTATCTTTTGCTTAGTTTTAGGTGTAATAACCAAGATTCCTGTGCAATTAGTGTCAATGACTGTTAACATGACTGAAAACAAGCAAATACATGTGTCTTCAACTTAGTTTCGGCTGTAATAACGTGAATTCGTGTGCAATTAGTGTGAATGAATGTTAAGATCACTGAAAACAAACAAATGTATGTGTCTTTTATTTAGTTCCAGCAATAATAACGTGGATTCATGTGCAATTAGTGTTAATGAATGTTAATATCACTGAAAACAAGCAAATGCATGTGTCTTTTACTTAGTTTCAGCTGTAATGACGTGGATTCATGTGCAATTAGTGTGAATGAATGTTAATATCACTGAAGACAAGCAAATGCATGTGTCTTTTACTTAGTTACTGCTGTAATAATGTTGATTCATGTGCAATTAGTGTGAATGAATGTTAATATCATTGAAAACAAGCAAATGCATGTGTCTTTTACCTAGTTTTAGCTTGAATAACCAAATTCATGTGCAATTAGTGTCAATGACTGTTAATATCACTGAAAACAAGCAAAATCATGTGTCTTTTACTTAGTTTCAGCTATAAAACGTGGATTCATGTGCAATTAGTGTGATTGAATGTCAATATCACTAAAAACAAACAAATGCATGTGTCTTTTACTTAGTTTCAGCTATAATAACGTGGATTCGTGTGCAATTAGTGTGAATGAATGTTAACATCACTGAAAACATACAAATGCATGTGTCTTTTACTTAGTTTCAGCTGTAATAACCCAAATTCATGTGCAATTAGTGTCAATGACTATTAATATCACTGAAGACAACCAAATGCATGTGTCTTTTACTTATTTTCAGCTATGTTAACGTGGATTCAGGTACAATTACTTTGAATGAATGTCAATATCACGGAAAAAAAGTAAATGCGTTTGTCTTTTACTTAGTTTCAGCTGTAATAACGTTAATTCGGGAGCAATTAGTGTGAAATAATGTTAATATCACTGAAAATAAGCAAATGCATGTGTCTTTTACTTAGTTTCAGCTGTAATAACGTGGTTTCATGTGCAATTAGTGTGAATAAATGATATTATCACTGAAAACATACAAATGCATTTGTCTTTTACTTAGCTTCAGCTGTAATAACGTGAATTCGTGAGCCATTAGTTTGAAATAATATTTATATCACAGAAAACAAACAAATGCATGTGTCTTTTACTTAGTTTCAGCTATAATAACGTGGATTCATGTGCAATTAGTGCGAATAAATGCTAATATCACTGAAATCAAGCAAACGCATGTGTATTTTGCTTAGTTTCAGCTGTAATAACCAAGATGCATGTGCAATTGGTGTCAATGACTGTTAATATCACTGAAAACAAGCAAATGCATGTGTATTTTACTTAGTTTCAGATATATTAACGTGGGTTGATGTGCAATGAGTGTGAATGAATGTTAATATCACTGAAAATAAGCAAATGCATGTGTCTTTTACTTAGTTTCAGCTGTAAAAACCAAGACTCCTGTGCAATTAGTGTCAATGACTCTTAATATCAATGAAAACAAGCAAATGCATGTGTCTTTAACTTAGTTTCAGGTGTAATAACCAAGATTTTTGTGCAATTAGTGTCAATGAATGTTAAATTCACTGAAAACAAGCAAATGCATGTATCTTTTGCTTAGTTTTAGGTGTAATAACCAAGATTCCTGTGCAATTAGTGTCAATGACTGTTAACATGACTGAAAACAAGCAAATACATGTGTCTTCAACTTAGTTTCGGCTGTAATAACGTGAATTCGTGTGCAATTAGTGTGAATGAATGTTAAGATCACTGAAAACAAACAAATGTATGTGTCTTTTATTTAGTTCCAGCAATAATAACGTGGATTCATGTGCAATTAGTGTTAATGAATGTTAATATCACTGAAAACAAGCAAATGCATGTGTCTTTTACTTAGTTTCAGCTGTAATGACGTGGATTCATGTGCAATTAGTGTGAATGAATGTTAATATCACTGAAGACAAGCAAATGCATGTGTCTTTTACTTAGTTACTGCTGTAATAATGTTGATTCATGTGCAATTAGTGTGAATGAATGTTAATATCATTGAAAACAAGCAAATGCATGTGTCTTTTACCTAGTTTTAGCTTGAATAACCAAATTCATGTGCAATTAGTGTCAATGACTGTTAATATCACTGAAAACAAGCAAAATCATGTGTCTTTTACTTAGTTTCAGCTATAAAACGTGGATTCATGTGCAATTAGTGTGATTGAATGTCAATATCACTAAAAACAAACAAATGCATGTGTCTTTTACTTAGTTTCAGCTATAATAACGTGGATTCGTGTGCAATTAGTGTGAATGAATGTTAACATCACTGAAAACATACAAATGCATGTGTCTTTTACTTAGTTTCAGCTGTAATAACCCAAATTCATGTGCAATTAGTGTCAATGACTATTAATATCACTGAAGACAACCAAATGCATGTGTCTTTTACTTATTTTCAGCTATGTTAACGTGGATTCAGGTACAATTACTTTGAATGAATGTCAATATCACGGAAAAAAAGTAAATGCGTTTGTCTTTTACTTAGTTTCAGCTGTAATAACGTTAATTCGGGAGCAATTAGTGTGAAATAATGTTAATATCACTGAAAATAAGCAAATGCATGTGTCTTTTACTTAGTTTCAGCTGTAATAACGTGGTTTCATGTGCAATTAGTGTGAATAAATGATATTATCACTGAAAACATACAAATGCATTTGTCTTTTACTTAGCTTCAGCTGTAATAACGTGAATTCGTGAGCCATTAGTTTGAAATAATATTTATATCACAGAAAACAAACAAATGCATGTGTCTTTTACTTAGTTTCAGCTATAATAACGTGGATTCATGTGCAATTAGTGCGAATAAATGCTAATATCACTGAAATCAAGCAAACGCATGTGTATTTTGCTTAGTTTCAGCTGTAATAACCAAGATTCATGTGCAATTGGTGTCAATGACTGTTAATATCACTGAAAACAGGCAAATGCATGTGTTTTTACTTAGTTTCAGATATATTAACGTGGGTTGATGTGCAATGAGAGTGAATGAATGTTAACATCACTGAAAATAAGCAAATGCATGTGTCTTTTACTTAGTTTCAGCTGTAATAACCAAGACTCCTGTGCAATTAGTGTCAATTACTCTTAATATCAATGAAAACAAGCAAATGCATGTGTCTTTAACTTAGTTTCAGGTGTAATAACCAAGATTTTTGTGCAATTAGTGTCAATGAATGTTAAATTCACTGAAAACAAGCAAATGCATGTGTCTTTTACTTAGTTTTAGGTGTAATAACCAAGATTCCTGTGCAATTAGTGTCAATGACTGTTAACATGACTGAAAACAAGCAAATACATGTGTCTTCAACTTAGTTTCAGCTGTAATAACGTGAATTCGTGTGCAATTAGTGTGAATGAATGTTAATATCACTGAAAACAAACAAATGTATGTGTCTTTTATTTAGTTCCAGCAATAATAACGTGGATTCATGTGCAATTAGTGTTAATGAATGTTAATATCACTGAAAACAAGCAAATGCATGTGTCTTTTACTTAGTTTCAGCTGTAATAACGTGGATTCATGTGCAATTAGTGTGAATGAATGTTAATATCACTGAAGACAAGCAAATGCATGTGTATTTTACTTAGTTACTGCTGTAATAATGTTGATTCATGTGCAATTAGTGTGAATGAATGTTAATATCATTGAAAACAAGCAAATGCATGTGTCTTTTACCTAGTTTTAGCTGGAATAACCAAATTCATGTGCAATTAGTGTCAATGACTGTTAATATCACTGAAAACAAGCAAATGCATTTGTCTTTAACTTACTTTCAGGTGTAATAACGTGGACTCGTGTACAATTAGTGTGAATGAATGTTAATATCACTGAAAACAAGCAAATGCAAGTGTCTTTTATTTAGTTTCAGCCATAATAACGTGGATTCATCTGCAATTAGTGTGAATGAAAGTAAATAACACTGAAAACAAGCAAATGCATGTGTCTTTTACTTAGTTTCAGCAGTAATAACATAGATGCACGTGCAATTAGTGTGAATGAATGTTAATATCACTGATAACCAGCAAATGCATGTGTCTTTTACAGAGCTTTAGCTATAATAGCATGAATTCTTGTGCAATTAGTGTGAATGAATGTTAATATCACTGAAAACAAGCAAACGCATGTGTCTTTTACTTAGTTTCAGCTGTAATAACGTGGATTCATGTGCAATTAGTGTGAATGAATGTTAATATCACTGAAGACATACAAATGCATGTGTCTTTTACTTAGTTTCAGCTATTATCACCAAGATTCATGCTCAATTAGTTCAAATGAATGTTAATATCACAGAACACAAGCAAATGCATGTGTGTTTTACTTAGTTTCGGCTGTAATAACCCAGATTCATGTGCAATTAGTGTCGATGACTATTAATATCACTGAAGACAACCAAATGCATGTGTCTTTTACTTATTTTCAGCTATGTTAACGTGGATTCAGGTACAATTACTTTGAATGAATGTCAATAGCACGGACAAAAAGTAAATGCGTGTGTCTTTTACTTAGTTTCAGCTGTAATAACGTTAATTCGGGAGCAATTAGTGTTAAATAATGTTAATATCACTGAAAATAAGCAAATGCATGTGTCTTTTACTGAGTTTCAGCTGTAATAACGTGGTTTCATGTGCAATTAGTGTGAATGAATGATATTATCACTGAAAACATACAAATGCATTTGTCTTTTACTTAGCTTCAGCTGTAATAACGTTAATTCGTGAGCAATTAGTTTGAAATAATGTTAATATCACAGAAAACAAACAAATGCATGTGCCTTTTACTTAGTTTCAGCTATAATAACGTGGATTTATGTGCAATTAGTGTGAATAAATGCTAATATCACTGAAATCAAGCAAACGCATCTGTATTTTGCTTAGTTTCAGATATATTAACGTGGGTTGATGTGCAATGAGTGTGAATGTATGTTAATATCACTGAAAATAAGCAAATGCATGTGTCTTTTACTTAGTTTCAGCTGTAAAAACCAAGACTCCTGTGCAATTAGTGTCAATGACTCTTAATATCAATGAAAACAAGCAAATGCATGTGTCTTTAACTTAGTTTCAGGTGTAATAACCAAGATTTTTGTGCAATTAGTGTCAATGAATGTTAAATTCACTGAAAACAAGCAAATGCATGTGTCTTTTACTTAGTTTTAGGTGTAATAACCAAGATTCCTGTGCAATTAGTGTCAATGACTGTTAACATGACTGAAAACAAGCAAATACATGTGTCTTCAACTTAGTTTCGGCTGTAATAACGTGAATTCGTGTGCAATTAGTGTGAATGAATGTTAAGATCACTGAAAACAAACAAATGTATGTGTCTTTTATTTAGTTCCAGCAATAATAACGTGGATTCATGTGCAATTAGTGTTAATGAATGTTAATATCACTGAAAACAAGCAAATGCATGTGTCTTTTACTTAGTTTCAGCTGTAATGACGTGGATTCATGTGCAATTAGTGTGAATGAATGTTAATATCACTGAAGACAAGCAAATGCATGTGTCTTTTACTTAGTTACTGCTGTAATAATGTTGATTCATGTGCAATTAGTTTGAAATAAAGTTAATATCACAGAGAACAAACAAATGCATGTGCCTTTTACTTAGTTTCAGCTATAATAACGTGGATTTATGTGCAATTAGTGTGAATAAATGCTAATATCACTGAAATCAAGCAAACGCATCAGTATTTTGCTTAGTTTCAGCTGTAATAACGTTAATTCGGGAGCAATTAGTGTGAAATAATGTTAATATCACTGAAAATAAGCAAATGCATGTGTCTTTTACTGAGTTTCAGCTGTAATAACGTGGTTTCATGTGCAATTAGTGTGAATGAATGATATTATCACTGACAACATACAAATGCATTTGTCTTTTACTTAGCTTCAGCTGTAATAACGTTAATTCGTGAGCAATTAGTTTGAAATAATGTTAATATCACAGAAAACAAACAAATGCATGTGCCTTTTACTTAGTTTCAGCTATAATAACGTGGATTTATGTGCAATTAGTGTGAATAAAGGCTAATATCACTGAAATCAAGCAAACGCATCTGTATTTTGCTTAGTTTCAGCTGTAATAACCAAGATGCATGTGCAATTGGTGTCAATGACTGTTAATATCACTGAAAACAAGCAAATGCATGTGTATTTTACTTAGTTTCAGATATATTAACGTGGGTTGATGTGCAATGAGTGTGAATGAATGTTAATATCACTGAAAATAAGCAAATGCATGTGTCTTTTACTTAGTTTCAGCTGTAAAAACCAAGACTCCTGTGCAATTAGTGTCAATGACTCTTAATATCAATGAAAACAAGCAAATGCATGTGTCTTTAACTTAGTTTCAGGGGTAATAACCAAGATTTTTGTGCAATTAGTGTCAATGAATGTTAAATTCACTGAAAACAAGCAAATGCATGTATCTTTTACTTAGTTTTAGGTGTAATAACCAAGATTCCTGTGCAATTAGTGTCAATGACTGTTAACATGACTGAAAACAAGCAAATACATGTGTCTTCAACTTAGTTTCGGCTGTAATAACGTGAATTCGTGTGCAATTAGTGTGAATGAATGTTAAGATCACTGAAAACAAACAAATGTATGTGTCTTTTATTTAGTTCCAGCAATAATAACGTGGATTCATCTGCAATTAGTGTGAATGAATGTTAATATCATTGAAAACAAGCAAATGCATGTGTCTTTTACCTAGTTTTAGCTTGAATAACCAAACTCATGTGCAATTAGTGTCAATGACTGTTAATATCACTGAAAACAAGCAAAATCATGTGTCTTTTACTTAGTTTCAGCTATAAAACGTGGATTCATGTGCAATTAGTGTGATTGAATGTCAATATCACTAAAAACAAACAAATGCATGTGTCTTTTACTTAGTTTCAGCTATAATAACGTGGATTCGTGTGCAATTAGTGTGAATGAATGTTAACATCACTGAAAACATACAAATGCATGTGTCTTTTACTTAGTTTCAGCTGTAATAACCCAGATTCATGTGCAATTAGTGTCAATGACTATTAATATCACTGAAGACAACCAAATGCATGTGTCTTTTACTTATTTTCAGCTATGTTAACGTGGATTCAGGTACAATTACTTTGAATGAATGTCAATATCACGGAAAAAAAGTAAATGCGTGTGTCTTTTACTTAGTTTCAGCTGTAATAACGTTAATTCGGGAGCAATTAGTGTGAAATAATGTTAATATCACTGAAAATAGGCAAATGCATGTGTCTTTTACTTAGTTTCAGCTGTAATAACGTGGTTTCATGTGCAATTAGTGTGAATGAATGATATTATCACTGAAAACATACAAATGCATTTGTCTTTTACTTAGCTTCAGCTGTAATAACGTTAATTCGTGAGCCATTAGTTTGAAATAATATTTATATCACAGAAAACAAACAAATGCATGTGTCTTTTACTTAGTTTCAGCTATAATAACGTGGATTCATGTGCAATTAGTGCGAATAAATGCTATTATCACTGAAATCAAGCAAACGCATGTGTATTTTGCTTAGTTTCAGCTGTAATAACCAAGATTCATGTGCAATTGGTGTCAATGACTGTTAATATCACTGAAAACAGGCAAATGCATGTGTTTTTACTTAGTTTCAGATATATTAACGTGGGTTGATGTGCAATGAGAGTGAATGAATGTTAATATCACTGAAAATAAGCAAATGCATGTGTCTTTTACTTAGTTTCAGCTGTAATAACCAAGACTCCTGTGCAATTAGTGTCAATTACTCTTAATATCAATGAAAACAAGCAAATGCATGTGTCTTTAACTTAGTTTCAGGTGTAATAACCAAGATTTTTGTGCAATTAGTGTCAATGAATGTTAAATTCACTGAAAACAAGCAAATGCATGTGTCTTTTACTTAGTTTTAGGTGTAATAACCAAGATTCCTGTGCAATTAGTGTCAATGACTGTTAACATGACTGAAAACAAGCAAATACATGTGTCTTCAACTTAGTTTCAGCTGTAATAACGTGAATTCGTGTGCAATTAGTGTGAATGAATGTTAATATCACTGAAAACAAACAAATGTATGTGTCTTTTATTTAGTTCCAGCAATAATAACGTGGATTCATGTGCAATTAGTGTTAATGAATGTTAATATCCCTGAAAACAAGCAAATGCATGTGTCTTTTACTTAGTTTCAGCTGTAATAACGTGGATTCATGTGCAATTAGTGTGAATGAATGTTAATATCACTGAAGACAAGCAAATGCATGTGTATTTTACTTAGTTACTGCTGTAATAATGTTGATTCATGTGCAATTAGTGTGAATGAATGTTAATATCATTGAAAACAAGCAAATGCATGTGTCTTTTACCTAGTTTTAGCTGGAATAACCAAATTCATGTGCAATTAGTGTCAATGACTGTTAATATCACTGAAAACAAGCAAATGCATTTGTCTTTAACTTACTTTCAGGTGTAATAACGTGGACTCGTGTACAATTAGTGTGAATGAATGTTAATATCACTGAAAACAAGCAAATGCAAGTGTCTTTTATTTAGTTTCAGCCATAATAACGTGGATTCATGTGCAATTATTGTGATTGAAAGTTAATAACACTGAAAACAAGCAAATGCATGTGTCTTTTACTTAGTTTCAGCTATAATAACGCGGTTAATGTGCAATTAGTATGAATGAATGTTAATATCATTGAAAACAAGCAAATGCATATGTCTTTTACTTAGTTTCAGCTGTAATAACGTGGAGGCATGTGCAATTAGTGTGAATGAATGTTAATATCACTGAAGAGAAGCAAATGCATGTGTCTTTTACTTAGTTTCTGCTGTAATAACGTTGATTCATGTGCAATTAGTGTGAATGAATGTTAATATCATTGAAAACAAGCAAATGCATGTGTCTTTTACCTAGTTTTAGCTGGAATAACCAAGATTCATGTGCAATTAGTGTCAATGACTGTTAACATCACTGAAAACAAGCAAATGCATGTGTCTTTTACTTAGTTTCAGCTATAAAACGTGGATTCATGTGCAATTAGTGTGATTGAATGTCAATATCACTAAAAACAAACAAATGCATGTGTCTTTTACTTAGTTTCAGCTATAATAACGTGGATTCGTGTGCAATTAGTGTGAATGAATGTTAACATCACTGAAAACATACAAATGCATGTGTCTTTTACTTAGTTTCAGCTGTAATAACCCAGATTCATGTGCAATTAGTGTCAATGACTATTAATATCACTGAAGACAACCAAATGCATGTGTCTTTTACTTATTTTCAGCTATGTTAACGTGGATTCAGGTACAATTACTTTGAATGAATGTCAATATCACGGAAAAAAAGTAAATGCGTGTGTCTTTTACTTAGTTTCAGCTGTAATAACGTTAATTCGGGAGCAATTAGTGTGAAATAATGTTAATATCACTGAAAATAAGCAAATGCATGTGTCTTTTACTTAGTTTCAGCTGTAATAACGTGGTTTCATGTGCAACTAGTGTGAATGAATGATATTATCACTGAAAACATACAAATGCATTTGTCTTTTACTTAGCTTCAGCTGTAATAACGTTAATTCGTGAGCCATTAGTTTGAAATAATGTTAATATCACAGAAAACAAACAAATGCATTTGTCTTTTACTTAGTTTCAGCTATAATAACGTGGATTCATGTGCAATTAGTGTGAATAAATGCTAATATCACTGAAATCAAGCAAACGCATGTGTATTTTGCTTAGTTTCAGCTGTAATAACCAAGATTCATGTGCAATTGGTGTCAATGACTGTTAATATCACTGAAAACAGGCAAATGCATGTGTTTTTTACTTAGTTTCAGATATATTAACGTGGGTTGATGTGCAATGAGAGTGAATGAATGTTAATATCACTGAAAATAAGCAAATGCATGTGTCTTTTACTTAGTTTCAGCTGTAATAACCAAGACTCCTGTGCAATTAGTGTCAATTACTCTTAATATCAATGAAAACAAGCAAATGCATGTGTCTTTAACTTAGTTTCAGCTGTAATAACCCAGATTCATGTGCAATTAGTGTCAATGACTATTAATATCACTGAAGACAACCAAATGCATGTGTCTTTTACTTATTTTCAGCTATGTTAACGTGGATTCAGGTACAATTACTTTGAATGAATGTCAATATCACGGAAAAAAAGTAAATGCGTGTGTCTTTTACTTAGTTTCAGCTGTAATAACGTTAATTCGGGAGCAATTAGTGTGAAATAATGTTAATATCACTGAAAATAAGCAAATGCATGTGTCTTTTACTTAGTTTCAGCTGTAATAACGTGGTTTCATGTGCAACTAGTGTGAATGAATGATATTATCACTGAAAACATACAAATGCATTTGTCTTTTACTTAGCTTCAGCTGTAATAACGTTAATTCGTGAGCCATTAGTTTGAAATAATGTTAATATCACAGAAAACAAACAAATGCATTTGTCTTTTACTTAGTTTCAGCTATAATAACGTGGATTCATGTGCAATTAGTGTGAATAAATGCTAATATCACTGAAATCAAGCAAACGCATGTGTATTTTGCTTAGTTTCAGCTGTAATAACCAAGATTCATGTGCAATTGGTGTCAATGACTGTTAATATCACTGAAAACAGGCAAATGCATGTGTTTTTTACTTAGTTTCAGATATATTAACGTGGGTTGATGTGCAATGAGAGTGAATGAATGTTAATATCACTGAAAATAAGCAAATGCATGTGTCTTTTACTTAGTTTCAGCTGTAATAACCAAGACTCCTGTGCAATTAGTGTCAATTACTCTTAATATCAATGAAAACAAGCAAATGCATGTGTCTTTAACTTAGTTTCAGGTGTAATAACCAAGATTTTTGTGCAATTAGTGTCAATGAATGTTAAATTCACTGAAAACAAGCAAATGCATGTGTCTTTTACTTAGTTTTAGGTGTAATAACCAAGATTCCTGTGCAATTAGTGTCAATGACTGTTAACATGACTGAAAACAAGCAAATACATGTGTCTTCAACTTAGTTTCAGCTGTAATAACGTGAATTCGTGTGCAATTAGTGTGAATGAATGTTAATATCACTGAAAACAAACAAATGTATGTGTCTTTTATTTAGTTCCAGCAATAATAACGTGGATTCATGTGCAATTAGTGTTAATGAATGTTAATATCACTGAAAACAAGCAAATGCATATGTCTTTTACTTAGTTTCAGCTGTAATAACGTGGATTCATGTGCAATTAGTGTGAATGAATGTTAATATCACTGAAGACAAGCAAATGCATGTGTATTTTACTTAGTTACTGCTGTAATAATGTTGATTCATGTGCAATTAGTGTGAATGAATGTTAATATCATTGAAAACAAGCAAATGCATGTGTCTTTTACCTAGTTTTAGCTGGAATAACCAAATTCATGTGCAATTAGTGTCAATGACTGTTAACATCACTGAAAACAAGCAAATGCATGTGTCTTTTACTTAGTTTCAGCTATAAAACGTGGCTTCATGTGCAATTAGTGTGATTGAATGTCAATATCACTAAAAACAAACAAATGCATGTGTCTTTTACTTAGTTTCAGCTATAATAACGTGGATTCGTGTGCAATAAGTGTGAATGAATGTTAACATCACTGAAAACATACAAATGCATGTGTCTTTTACTTATTTTCCGCTATGTTAACGTGGATTCAGGTACAATTACTTTGAATGAATGTCAATATCACGGAAAAAAGTAAATGCGTGTGTCTTTTACTTAGTTTCAGCTGTAATAACGTTAATTCGGGAGCAATTAGTGTGAAATAATGTTAATATCACTGAAAATAAGCAAATGCATGTGTCTTTTACTTAGTTTCAGCTGTAATAACGTGGTTTCATGTGCAATTGGTGTCAATGACTGTTAATATCACTGAAAACAGGCAAATGCATGTGTTTTTTACTTAGTTTCAGATATATTAACGTTGGTTGATGTGCAATGAGAGTGAATGAATGTTAATATCACTGAAAATAAGCAAATGCATGTGTCTTTTACTTAGTTTCAGCTGTAATAACCAAGACTCCTGTGCAATTAGTGTCAATTACTCTTAATATCAATGAAAACAAGCAAATGCATGTGTCTTTAACTTAGTTTCAGGTGTAATAACCAAGATTTTTGTGCAATTAGTGTCAATGAATGTTAAATTCACTGAAAACAAGCAAATGCATGTGTCTTTTACTTAGTTTTAGGTGTAATAACCAAGATTCCTGTGCAATTAGTGTCAATGACTGTTAACATGACTGAAAACAAGCAAATACATGTGTCTTCAACTTAGTTTCAGCTGTAATAACGTGAATTCGTGTGCAATTAGTGTGAATGAATGTTAATATCACTGAAAACAAACAAATGTATGTGTCTTTTATTTAGTTCCAGCAATAATAACGTGGATTCATGTGCAATTAGTGTTAATGAATGTTAATATCATTGAAAACCAGCAAATTCATGTGTCTTTTACAGCACTTTAGCTATAATAACGTGAATTCTTGTGCATTTTTGTGAATGAATGTTAATATCACTGAAAACAAGCAAATGCATGTGTCTTTTACTTAGTTTCAGCTGTAATAACCAAGATTCATGCTCAATTAGTTCAAATGAATGTTAATCTTACTGAAAACAAGCAAATGCATGTGTCTTTTACTTAGTTTCAGCAATAATAGCGTGGAATCATGTGCAATTAGTGTGAATGAATGTTAATATCACAGAACACAAGCAAATGCATGTGTGTTTTACTTAGTTTCAGGTATAATAACGTGGATTCATGTGAATTTAGTGTGAATGAATGTCAATATCATTGAAAACAAGCAAATGCATATGTCTTTTACTTAGTTTCAGCTGTAATGACGTGGATGCATGTGCAACTAGTGTGAATGAATGTTAATATCACTGAAAACCAGCAAATTCATGTGTCTTTTACAGCGCTTTAGCTATAATAACGTGAATTCTTGTGCATTTTTTGTGAATGAATATTAATATCACTGAAAACATACAAATGCATGTGTCTTTTACTTATTTTCCGCTATGTTAACGTGGATTCAGGTACAATTACTTTGAATGAATGTCAATATCACGGAAAAAAGTAAATGCGTGTGTCTTTTACTTAGTTTCAGCTGTAATAACGTTAATTCGGGAGCAATTAGTGTGAAATAATGTTAATATCACTGAAAATAAGCAAATGCATGTGTCTTTTACTTGGTTTCAGCTGTAATAACGTGGTTTCATGTGCAATTGGTGTCAATGACTGTTAATATCACTGAAAACAGGCAAATGCATGTGTTTTTTACTTAGTTTCAGATATATTAACGTGGGTTGATGTGCAATGAGAGTGAATGAATGTTAATATCACTGAAAATAAGCAAATGCATGTGTCTTTTACTTAGTTTCAGCTGTAATAACCAAGACTCCTGTGCAATTAGTGTCAATTACTCTTAATATCAATGAAAACAAGCAAATGCATGTGTCTTTAACTTAGTTTCAGGTGTAATAACCAAGATTTTTGTGCAATTAGTGTCAATGAATGTTAAATTCACTGAAAACAAGCAAATGCATGTGTCTTTTACTTAGTTTTAGGTGTAATAACCAAGATTCCTGTGCAATTAGTGTCAATGACTGTTAACATGACTGAAAACAAGCAAATACATGTGTCTTCAACTTAGTTTCAGCTGTAATAACGTGAATTCGTGTGCAATTAGTGTGAATGAATGTTAATATCACTGAAAACAAACAAATGTATGTGTCTTTTATTTAGTTCCAGCAATAATAACGTGGATTCATGTGCAATTAGTGTTAATGAATGTTAATATCATTGAAAACCAGCAAATTCATGTGTCTTTTACAGCACTTTAGCTATAATAACGTGAATTCTTGTGCATTTTTGTGAATGAATGTTAATATCACTGAAAACAAGCAAATGCCTGTGTCTTTTACTTAGTTTCAGCTGTAATAACCAAGATTCATGCTCAATTAGTTCAAATGAATGTTAATCTTACTGAAAACAAGCAAATGCATGTGTCTTTTACTTAGTTTCAGCAATAATAGCGTGGAATCATGTGCAATTAGTGTGAATGAATGTTAATATCACAGAACACAAGCAAATGCATGTGTGTTTTACTTAGTTTCAGGTATAATAACGTGGATTCATGTGAATTTAGTGTGAATGAATGTCAATATCATTGAAAACAAGCAAATGCATATGTCTTTTACTTAGTTTCAGCTGTAATGACGTGGATGCATGTGCAACTAGTGTGAATGAATGTTAATATCACTGAAAACCAGCAAATTCATGTGTCTTTTACAGCGCTTTAGCTATAATAACGTGAATTCTTGTGCATTTTTTGTGAATGAATGTTAATATCACTGAAAACATACAAATGCATTTGTCTTTTACTTAGCTTCAGCTGTAATAACGTTAATTCGTGAGCCATTAGTTTGAAATAATGTTAATATCACAGAAAACAAACAAATGCATGTGTCGTTTACCTAGTTTCAGCTATAATAACGTGGATTCATGTGCAATTAGTGTGAATAAATGCTAATATCACTGAAATCAAGCAAACGCATGTGTATTTTGCTTAGTTTCAGCTGTAATAACCAAGATTCATGTGCAATTGGTGTCAATGACTGTTAATATCACTGAAAACAGGCAAATGCATGTGTTTTTTACTTAGTTTCAGATATATTAACGTGGGTTGATGTGCAATGAGAGTGAATGAATGTTAATATCACTGAAAATAGCAAATGCATGTGTCTTTTACTTAGTTTCAGCTGTAATAACCAAGACTCCTGTGCAATTAGTGTCAATTACTCTTAATATCAATGAAAACAAGCAAATGCATGTGTCTTTAACTTAGTTTCAGGTGTAATAACCAAGATTTTTGTGCAATTAGTGTCAATGAATGTTAAATTCACTGAAAACAAGCAAATGCATGTGTCTTTTACTTAGTTTTAGGTGTAATAACCAAGATTCCTGTGCAATTAGTGTCAATGACTGTTAACATGACTGAAAACAAGCAAATACATGTGTCTTCAACTTAGTTTCAGCTGTAATAACGTGAATTCGTGTGCAATTAGTGTGAAATGAATGTTAATATCACTGAAAACAAACAAATGTATGTGTCTTTATTTAGTTCCAGCAATAATAACGTGGATTCATGTGCAATTAGTGTTAATGAATGTTAATATCACTGAAAACAAGCAAATGCATGTGTCGTTTACTTAGTTTCAGCTATTATCACCAAGATTCATGCTCAATTAGTTCAAATGAATGTTAATGTCACAGAACACAAGCAAATGCATGTGTGTTTTACTTAGTTTCG
>RQOL01000275.1:0-38431 GCA_013076295.1 Sanderia malayensis
CTTGTCAGGTACCTCTCCCTCCCCTCCCCCCAAAAAACAATGTTGGTTGTTGGTTGTAAGGCATGTAGCATACTCGTGAATAGCAATTACCCGCTGAAAAATAGACACAGTGAACAAAGATCAACATTGTATCGGGGGGAGGGGAGAAAATTTTGCAGAACGGAATGAAAATATTAGTAGCGTTCCAGCATTTTTGGCCAGGATTGTAGGCTGATTCATGCCAGTCATGCTATACTGCATGCCATATGGCTGGAGAAACTGTTGCTGTGGTCGCATAGGCATATTCATAGTCTCGTATGAATATTCTTCAGCTAACAAGCCACTTTGTGCCTTGAATAAAATTTGATTAATTTTATGTTCAGCTAAGTGTTGAGTCCTAGTGTCAAGCTCAGACAATGTGTGTGTCACATAAAGACCAAATGACTCAACATGATTAGTAGCTGGTTTTTTTGTTTGTTGTGTCTTTGCCTTTCTTTCAGCTATGGAGTGTGCCAATCCTTGTATTAGCTTGAATTCCTCTTCAGCTTGCCTTTTTCTGTTTGGTTTTAACTTTAGAGGCTCTTTTGTTGACCTTGGTGTTTCTTCCCCATGATTGTCATTTGATGCACTTGGTGTGTTTTCTGCACTTTCATTATCTTCTTCAAATCTTTCCTCCACACTCATATCCGATGTTGGTGTTGAACATGCATCCTGAAATTTAAAAACCTCATTACTATAAATTGTTTTTAGACCCCTTCTTCATCAAATGAATGGCTTGAAGTTGCTGAAGATTTTGAGAAAAAATGGAATTATCCCTGCTGCATTGGAGCTATTGATGGGAAGCACATCGCCATTCAGCAGCCAAGTCACAGTGGATCAGCATTTTTCAACTACAAGCACTTTTTCAGTGTTTTATTTGTGGCCTTGGTGGATGCCAATTATAAATTTCTTTATGTAGATATTGGAGCAGCGGGGCTTGCAGGTGATGCTGGGGTCTATGGCGAATCAACATTGAAAAAAGCAATAGCGTCTAATTCACTCAATCTTCCTCTTCCAGTATGTCTTCAAGGTAACTTAGCATTTCCAATGAACTACCACATAGTTGGTGATGATGCATTTCCCATGTCAAGTAATCTGATGAAACCCTACCCTCATCGCAACTTGGAGAAAGAAAAACGTGTATTTAACTACAGATTATCACGTGCCAGAAGAGTGGTGGAGAATGCATTTGGAATCCTGACTCACAGATGGAGAATTTTCTTAACAACAATAAAAATGTGTCCAGATAAATTGACTTATGTCATTTTTGCTGCTTGTTGTCTGCACAACTACTTGGTAGAGAACAACAAATCAGCCTACACATCTGCTGCAGATGTAGAGGGTGCTGACCACACAATTTCTGAAGGAGTATGGAGAAATCACCAAAAACTTGTTGGTTTACAAAGCGGTCCTAATCGCAATGCACCCAGAAATGCTAAAGCTCAGCGTGAAATCCTTACTGATTACTTTAACAATCAAGGATCTGTCTCTTGGCAGGACAACATGATTGCACTTTAAATTAAGCAACTAATAGTTCACATATATATATATATATCATATACTCACAGTATCAATGTTTGAAATAGAAGTCCTTGTTGCAACATGTGGAGCAAGAAATTGTAATTTGTCTAGCAACCAGGCAGCCCGTTTGGTCAGGGATTTTCTGGCACTACCACTGGATCCAGGCTTTTTTGCTTTGGTATAGCTATTTCGCAATGTCTTCAATTTAGCTTTTACCCAATCAACTGAAAAATAATTTGGTAGGCTACCTAGTAAAGT
The DNA here is from genome assembly GCA_013076295.1 of Sanderia malayensis. Taxonomy (NCBI): domain Eukaryota; kingdom Metazoa; phylum Cnidaria; class Scyphozoa; order Semaeostomeae; family Pelagiidae; genus Sanderia; species Sanderia malayensis. The sequence continues at coordinate 1,798 of RQOL01000275.1, forward strand.
TTTGTTTTCAAATCCACACTGAAACCCAGTGAAGCAATTTGTTTTATAAGATCTGACAGCAGACAATTTTTGTTTAATTTACTTGAAAAAGAATATAACGAAGAAGGGGTTTCAGCACAGCAGTTAAAACATTCTTGTCTAGCCATTCAGGGGTCCCCCTGTGCCCAGCACAGAAACCCATACCTTGCGAGAACAGCAAATGTATGTGCCTGAAACTGAAACGGAGCAATTCTAGAATACCGTACACACAGCATTTGAAGAACGACAAAACAATGGTAACTAACGTAAAAACAATAGGTAATCTATTGCTTTTACGTTAGTTACCATTGTTTTGTAAGGTTTAGGTTGTTTGAAACTTGTCTTACCTGATTTTTCCACTTTTTCTGCCATTTCTTGATATGATTTTTGTCTCAAATCCCTGTTTTTAAAATCTGGAGATGTGACATCGTAAAGGCATTGATAATCTGGCCATATATCAGCAATTTTGTCCTCTAAAATTACATCTGTCAATAATTCACTCTGCTCTGTTTGCCCCGCCATTTTGTTTGTGTTTTAATTTCCTTGATGCGCATGCGTTTTGCTGAGTTGTTGTAAGCTTGCTGCTTCTGGTTCAGCGCACACACAGAGGAGAACGTCATTCGTGGCAGAAAATATCAAACATGTTGAATATTTGTGAAAAACGACACGAGTGACAGAAAACTCCAAAAACGTTCGCCGCACACTTGTGCTTTCTGCTTAGCACGCTGCCACGAATGACTTTTTGCTAAGCAGAAAGCTCTAGTGTGCGCCAGGCTTAAGATGCAGAAAAAATATATAATGTCCTCATAGTGCATGTAAATTGTTTTTGATTATACAAGACATATTACAGAGAGCTGAGATGCAGAAAGAATATATAATGTCCTCACAGTGCATGTAAATTGTTTTCTTTCATGCAAGACAAAGTACAGAGAGCTAAGATGCAGAAGGAATATATAATGTCCTCATAGTGCATGTAAATTGTTTTCTCTCATATAAGACATCTTACAGAGAGCTGAGATGTAGAAAGAATATACAATGTCCTCATAGTGCATGTAAATTGTTTTCTTTCATACAAGACATATTACAGAGAGCTAAGATGCAGAAAGAATATATAATGTCCTCATAGTGCATGTAAATTGTTTTTGATTATACAAGACATGTTACAGAGAGCTGAGTTATAGAAAGAATATATAATGTCCTCATAGTGCATGTAAATTGTTTTCTTTCATGCAAGACATGTTACAGAGAGCTGAGATATAGGACGAATATATAATGTCCTCATAGTGCATGTAAATTGTTTCTTTCATGCAAGACATATTACAGATATGGTGCGCCATAGCGGCCAAAAACATTAATTTTTGTGCTTTGAAGTTAACAAACTTTGTCGATCAAACTTTCTTTTTCGTTGATCGTACCTTCGTTTTTGTCGAACAAACTTTCCTTTTCGTTGATCAAACTTTCTTTTTTGTCGATCACAAAAACACAGCCTTAAAACTTTTGTGTCACACAAAAACCCTTTCAAAAAATCGTGTCACACAAAACGGGGCTTTTAAGATTTTGTGTTGCACAAAAGAATCCTCAAAAAATTGTGTCATGAAAAACACAGCCTTTGAGCCCTTTAATATTTTGTGTCACACAAAAAACTTGTTCTAAAAATTGTGTAACACAGAACGAGGCCTTAAATATTTTGTGTCAAAATATTTAAAAACCTGTTTAAAAAACCTGTTTAAAAAATTGGTGTCACACAAAAAACTTGTTCAAAAAATTGTGTCACACAAAAATGTAAGATTGCTTCTTTCATCAGGGGGTGGCCTCTGCACGGTGGGTGGTATTCAGACAAACACGGTGGGTGGAACTGGGTTTGATTTACAAGAAATTATGGCCGCCAACGAAGAAGATCAACTCGTGAGCGACCTTGTTCGAGCAGCATCTCGGATCACTTCATTGAATGCAACTAGAGACCGAAAGCAACAGCATCAACAAACTCAACAAACCATTCCAGAATATATTGCAGCTGCATTCCCAACTGCAAGAGGAAGGACAGCACAACAAGCCATTGGCCAGGATGCATCCAGAGATAGACCTCCGGGTAAGATATCCTCAGGCTATTGTGCTCAAACTCAAACTCAAACTCAAAATTTTTTTTCAGCAGATTGCTACTTACAAGTTACATCGTAATATAAAATAAAGTTGTTTAAAAATACAATCATTCATTATAAATTCTTAATTATAAAATTATCAGGAAAAAAACAACGGATTATTATACTTAGCTGATGGACACATGGAAAGAACTCAGATAGAGCTATCAAAGCCATGTGCCCAGTTAGTTGACGTGATTTGACAATACATAAGTTTAATTTTGGTTTGGATATTAACAATAAGAAACAGCAAAGCTTGAAAAAATGAAAATAAAAAATAAAATAAAAAGAAAGAAAAAAGTGATCATAGAAAGAAGAATATAGTGATCATATAATGAGAAAAAAAAACGAAAAGAGATAAAAATAGAGAGACAAAATTATGCAAATAGGTAAAACTAGCAAAATTACAATCAAGTTCAATCAGTTATATTTTCTAAAAGATAGTACTTCATCTTATTTTTGAAAGATGAAGCGAAGCCTGACAAAACAAGCCTGTCAAAACCAATAGATTAAGTAATGAAATCAAATTACATTTCTCATTTGCAGATGTTATGCCTTTTGCTGGGAATGTCAGCCACACAACCAACCAGTCTTACAACAATTTGAGCAACCCATTGTTTAGACAAGGAAGGCGAAATGGAGAAAGAAGAAATGGAGTCGCAAGAAAGAGACCACAGCCATCGACATGCCCACCTGGTCCAAGCAAAAAACCGCAAGCTTCCAAAACCTGGATAAAAGATGTTATTCTCTTGCCATCGCCTCGCATTGCTAGTGTTCCACGAGGAAGCACCAGAGAAATTCTGTATGATGAAGGATTTGTAATTTCCGGCTTTAAGTTGAATAGTGCTGCAACAGAGAGTGAAATAGCTCTTGCCATTGAACGTGAGCTGTCAGATAAATTTGCCAATGTAACTAATTTAATCAAGTTTCACTTCGTACGAGCTGTAGAAAAGAAGATAGTTAAGGTGCGCAACACTCAAGAGATCAGTGGAGAGGTTCTCAAACATCTTTGTGGTTTAAGAGACAAGCCAATTTTTATTAGAGCAACAGAGGAGATGCTGGGTCTCCTGAGCAATCCAAATGCATTTGATTCTGATTTCCTCAAAGATGAACTGAATTCCCAAGTGGACTTTCCAGTGGACTCTATGGATGACATTTGTGACAGTGAGCTATTATTGGCTCCATTCGTACCAACAACAACAGACTTTGATATTTCTGTGACAAGAACTGCACCTGCTCACAACCTAGATGTACAAGCCTGCCCAATTTGCTCTGAGCAATTCACACTTGATACCATTGAAGTACATGCGAGCAGTTGCTCAAATCAAGAGAAACCTGAACAGAAACCTCATCAGCACAAATCTCTTTCCGACGAACTTAGCTACACATCACAAGAGTTTGTTTCCTCTTGTGAGCCAATCACGTTTGTTGTGCGGAGGACAAACTTGTTTAAAGATGTGATGAAGAAGATGAAAATTTTTTTTCATGATTCTGAATTGAAACCTATAACAGTGGAATTTGCTGGAGAGCCAGCAGCTGATGTGGGAGGGCCTCTACGAGAAATGTTTACATTGTTTTATGACATTGCTGGGCAGCAACTTCTGTGTGGACCAGAAAAGAATTATTGTTTTCAGCATGATGTCCACAAAGTAGAGTCTGGTGAGTTCGAAATTTTTGGGAAAGTCACTGCTCTTGCCTTTTTGCATGGATTTTCTGGTCCTCACTGTTTTTGTTTGCCACTCACACAGTATATGCTGTCTAGAGAAAAAGTTTTAAGCAATGAGCATATTCCAGAATATGACGTAAAAGAGAAACTTGACAAAATAGGAGCATGTAGTGATCAAGACGAATTAAATGGTCTGGTAGAGAAGTTTGAAGAAAGGTTTGAAGCAGGGTACAACAAGCCAACCATTTTCTTGAAAGACAAGGACGATTTTTTTGAAAAATTAAGTTGGCACTGGACGGTCGTTCGGCAACTGCATGAGCTGCAATCTTACGAAAAGGGTCTGCAGTCAAATGGAGTACTGGATATGCTCAAACGTCACAACAGGGATTCTGCAAAAGAGTTTATGTACGACAGAAGTCACCTTACATCGTGCATACTGACAGACCTCTTTCAGTGTAGTTTTTCAGAAGATGGCACTCCAGAACGAAGCAAAGAGTCTGATGTTATGTTTAATTGGTGCAACTTCCTGGATGAAGCTGAGAGAAACCTGGTTCCCAAAGCTGACCAGTTAGATTTTGGTTTATGCGAAGTAGGAAACAGTAAAGAACTGTGCATAAAGCTAGATGATGTACTTTTCTTTGCAACTGGTTCAAGATTCATGCCCCCGGTAAGCATGAGGAAGGGAATGATAGAGTTTATACATGGTTGTAAAGCCCTTGGCCGCCGTGTGCAAGTCAGCACATGTTCACTGAAGGGTTTGTATTGTAGGGTATGTATTGTAGGATATGTATTGTAGGGTATGTTATGTAGGGTATGTATTGTAGGGTATGTATGGTAAGGTATGTATCGTAGGGTATGTATTGTAGGGTATGTTATGTGTGGTATGTATTGTAGGGTATGTATAGTAGGGTATGTTATGTAGGGTATGTATTGTAGGGTATGTATTGTAGGGTATGTATTTTAGGGTATGTATTGTAGGGTATGTATTGTAGGGTATGTATTGTAGGGTATGTAGTGTAGGGTTTGTATTGTAGGGTATATATTGTAGGGTATGTATAGTAGGGTATGTATCGTAGGGTATGTGTTGTAGGGTATGTTATGTATGGTATGTATTGTAGGGTATGTATAGTAGGGTATGTTATGTAGGGTATGTATTGTAGGGTATGTATTGTAGGGTATGTATTTTAGGGTATGTATTGTAGGGTATGTATTGTAGGGTATGTATTGTAGGGTATGTAGTGTAGGGTTTGTATTGTAGGGTATGTATTGTAGGGTATGTATCCTAGGGTATGTATTGTAGGGTATGTTATGTATGGTATGTATTGTAGGGTATGTATAGTAGGGTATGTTATGTAGGGTATGTATTGTAGGGTATGTATTGTAGGGTATGTATTTTAGGGTATGTATTGTAGGGTATGTATTGTAGGGTATGTATTGTAAGGTATGTAGTGTAGGGTTTGTATTGTAGGGTATATATTGTAGGGTATGTCTTGTAAGGTATGTATGTAGGGTATGTATAGTAGGGTATGTTATGTAGGGTACGCATTGAAGGGTTTGTATTGTAGGGTATGTATTGTAGGGTATGTATTGTAGGGTATGTTAAGTAGGGTATGTATTTTAGGGTATGTATTTTAGGGTATGTATTGTAGGGTATGTATTTTAGGGTATGTATTGTAGGGTATGTATTGTAGGGTATGCATTGTAGGGTATGTAGTGTAGGGTTTGTATTGTAGGGTATGTATTGTAGCGTATGTATTGCAGGGTATGTATTGTAGGGTATGTATTGTAGGGTATGTATTATAGGGTATGTAGTGTAGGGTTTGTATTGTAGGGTATGTATTGTAGGGTATGTAGGGTAGGGTTTGTATTGTAGGGTATGTATTGTAGGGTATGTATTGCAGGGTATGTATTGTAGGGTATGCATTGCAGGGTATGTATTGTAGGCTATGTTTTTTAGGGTATGTATTGTAGGGTATGTATTGCAGGGTATGTATTGTAGGGTATGTAGTGTAGGGTTTGTATTGTAGGGTATGTATTGTAGGGTTTGTATTGTAGGGTTTGTATTGTAGGGTATGTATTGTAGGGTGTGTATTGTAGGGTATGTATTGTAGGGTATGTATTGTAGGGTATGTATTGTAGGGTATGTTATGTAGGGTATGTTATGTAGGGTATGTATTGTAGGGTATGTATTGTAGGGTATGTATTGTAGGGTATGTATTGTAGGGTATGTAGAGTAGGGTTTGTATTGTAGGGTATGTATTGTAGGGTATGTAGTGTAGGGTTTGTATTGTAGGGTATGTATTGTAGGGTATGTAATGTAAGGTATGTATTGTAGGGTATGTTATGTAGGGTACGTATTGTAGGGTTTGTATTGTAGGGTATGTATTGTAGGGTATGTATTGTAGGGTATCTATTGTAGGGTATGTTATGTAGGGTATGTTATGTAGGGTATGTATTGCAGGGTATGTATTGTAGGGTGTGTAGTGTAGGTTATGTATTGGAGGGTATGTAGTGTAGGGTATGTATTGTAGGGTATGTATTGTAGGGTATGTATTGTAGGGTATGTTATGTATGGTGTGTATTCTAGGGTATGTATAGTAGGGTATGTTATGTAGGGTATGTATTGTAGGGTATGTATTGTAGGGTATGTATTTTAGGGTATGTATTGTAGGGTATGTATTGTAGGGTATGTATTGTAGGGTATGTAGTGTAGGGTTTGTATTGTAGGGTATATATTGTAGGGTATTTCTTGTAAGGTATGTATGTAGGGTATGTATAGTAGGGTATGTTATGTAGGGTACGCATTGAAGGGTTTGTATTGTAGGGTATGTATTGTAGGGTATGTATTGTAGGGTATGTTAAGTAGTGTCTGTATTTTAGGGTATGTATTGTAGGGTATGTATTTTAGGGTATGTATTGTAGGGTATGTATTGTAGGGTATGCATTGTAGGGTATGTAGTGTAGGGTTTGTATTGTAGGGTATGTATTGTAGGGTATGTATTGCAGGGTATGTATTGTAGGGTATGTATTGTAGGGTATGTATTATAGGGTATGTAGTGTAGGGTTTGTATTGTAGGGTATGTATTGTAGGGTATGTAGGGTAGGGTTTGTATTGTAGGGTATGTATTGTAGGGTATGTATTGCAGGGTATGTATTGTAGGGTATGCATTGTAGGGTATGTATTGTAGGCTATGTTTTTAGGGTATGTATTGTAGGGTATGTATTGCAGGGTATGTATTGTAGGGTATGTAGTGTAGGGCTTGTATTGTAGGGTATGTATTGTAGGGTTTGTATTGTAGGGTTTGTATTGTAGGGTATGTATTGTAGGGTGTGTATTGTAGGGTATGTATTGTAGGGTATGTATTGTAGGGTATGTATTGTAGGGTATGTTATGTAGGGTATGTTATGTAGGGTATGTATTGTAGGGTATGTATTGTAGGGTATGTATTGTAGGGTATGTATTGTAGGGTATGTAGAGTAGGGTTTGTATTGTAGGGTATGTATTGTAGGGTATGTATTGTAGGGTATGTTATGTATGGTGTGTATTGTAGGGTATGTATTTCAGGGTATGTAGTGTAGGGTTTGTATTGTAGGGTATGTATTGTAGGGTATGTATTGTAGGGTATGTATTGTAGGGTATGTATTGTAGGGTATGTTATGTATGGTATGTATTGTAGGGTATGTATGGTAAGGTATGTATCGTAGGGTATGTATTGTAGGGTATGTTATGTATGGTATGTATTGTAGGGTATGTATAGTAGGGTATGTTACGTAGGGTATGTATTGTAGGGTAGGTATTGTAGGGTATGTATTTTAGGGTATGTATTGTAGGGTATGTATTGTAGGGTATGTATTGTGGGGTATGTAGTGTAGGGTTTGTATTGTAGGGTATATATTGTAGGGTATGTAGTAGTGTATGTATTGCAGGGTATGTATTGTAGGGTGTGTTATGTAGGGTATGTATTGTAGGGTATGTATTTTAGGGTTTGTATTGTAGGATATGTATTGTAGGGTAGGTATTGTAGGGTATGTATAGTAGGGTATGTAGAGTAGGGTTTGTATTGTAGGGTATGTCTTGTAGGGTATGTTATGTAGGGTATGTATTGTAGGGTATGTGTCGTAGGGTATGTATTGTAGGGTATGTTATGTATGGTATGTATTGTTGGGTATGTATTGTAGGGTATGGATTTTAGGGTATGTATTGTAGGGTATGTATTGTAGCGTATGTATTGTAGGGTATGTTATGTAGGGTATGTTATGTAGGGTATGTATTGTAGGGTATGTATTGTAGGGTATGTATTGTAGGGTATGTATTGTAGGGTTTGTATTGTAGGGTATGTAGAGTAGGGTTTGTATTGTAGGGTATGTATTGTAGGGTATGTAGTGTAGGGTTTGTATTGTAGGGTATGTATTGTAGGGTATGTTATGTAGGGTATGTATTGTAGGTTATGTATGGTAGGGTATGTATTGTAGGGTATGTAGTGTAGGTTATGTATTGTAGGGTATGTAGTGTAGGGTATGTATTGTAGGGTATGTATTGTAGGGTATGTATTGTAGGGTATGTTATGTATGGTATGTATTCTAGGGTATGTATAGTAGGGTATGTTATGTAGGGTATGTATTGTAGGGTATGTATTGTAGGGTATGTATTTTAGGGTATGTATTGTTGGGTATGTATTGTAGGGTATGTATTGTAGGGTATGTAGTGTAGGGTTTGTATTGTAGGGTATATATTGTAGGGTATGTCTTGTAAGGTATGTATGTAGGGTATGTATAGTAGGGTATGTTATGTAGGGTACGCATTGAAGGGTTTTCATTGTAGGGTATGTATTGTAGGGTATGTATTGTAGGGTATGTTAAGTAGGGTATGTATTTTAGGGTATGTATTGTAGGGTATGTATTTTAGGGTATGTATTGTAGGGTATGTATTGTAGGGTATGCATTGTAGGGTATGTAGTGTAGGGTTTGTATTGTAGGGTATGTATTGTAGGGTATGTATTGCAGGGTATGTATTGTAGGGTATGTATTGTAGGGTATGTATTATAGGGTATGTAGTGTAGGGTTTGTATTGTAGGGTATGTATTGTAGGGTATGTAGGGTAGGGTTTGTATTGTAGGGTTTGTATTGTAGGGTATGTAGAGTAGGGTTTGTATTGTAGGGTATGTATTGTAGGGTATGTAGTGTAGGGTTTGTATTGTAGGGTATGTATTGTAGGGTATGTTATGTAGGGTATGTATTGTAGGTTATGTATGGTAGGGTATGTATTGTAGGGTATGTAGTGTAGGTTATGTATTGTAGGGTATGTAGTGTAGGGTATGTATTGTAGGGTATGTATTGTAGGGTATGTATTGTAGGGTATGTTATGTATGGTATGTGATTCTAGGGTATGTATAGTAGGGTATGTTATGTAGGGTATGTATTGTAGGGTATGTATTGTAGGGTATGTATTTTAGGGTATGTATTGTTGGGTATGTATTGTAGGGTATGTATTGTAGGGTATGTAGTGTAGGGTTTGTATTGTAGGGTATATATTGTAGGGTATGTCTTGTAAGGTATGTATGTAGGGTATGTATAGTAGGGTATGTTATGTAGGGTACGCATTGAAGGGTTTGTATTGTAGGGTATGTATTGTAGGGTATGTATTGTAGGGTATGTTAAGTAGGGTATGTATTTTAGGGTATGTATTGTAGGGTATGTATTTTAGGGTATGTATTGTAGGGTATGTAGGGTAGGGTTTGTATTGTAGGGTATGTATTGTAGGGTATGTATTGCAGGGTATGTATTGTAGGGTATGCATTGTAGGGTATGTATTGTAGGCTATGTTTTTAGGGTATGTATTGTAGGGTATGTATTGCAGGGTATGTATTGTAGGGTATGTAGTGTAGGGCTTGTATTGTAGGGTATGTATTGTAGGGTTTGTATTGTAGGGTTTGTATTGTAGCGTATGTATTGTAGGGTGTGTATTGTAGGGTATGTATTGTAGGGTATGTATTGTAGGGTATGTATTGTAGGGTATGTTATGTAGGGTATGTTATGTAGGGTATGTATTGTAGGGTATGTATTGTAGGGTATGTATTGTAGGGTATGTATTGTAGGGTATGTAGAGTAGGGTTTGTATTGTAGGGTATGTATTGTAGGGTATGTATTGTAGGGTATGTTATGTATGGTGTGTATTGTAGGGTATGTATTGTAGGGTATGTATTTCAGGGTATGTAGTGTAGGGTTTGTATTGTAGGGTATGTATTGTAGGGTATGTATTGTAGGGTATGTATTGTAGGGTATGTATTGTAGGGTATGTTATGTATGGTATGTATTGTAGGGTATGTATGGTAAGGTATGTATCGTAGGGTATGTATTGTAGGGTATGTTATGTATGGTATGTATTGTAGGGTATGTATAGTAGGGTATGTTACGGTATGTATTGTAGGGTAGGTATTGTAGGGTATGTATTTTAGGGTATGTATTGTAGGGTATGTATTGTAGGGTATGTATTGTGGGGTATGTAGTGTAGGGTTTGTATTGTAGGGTATATATTGTAGGGTATGTAGTAGTGTATGTATTGCAGGGTATGTATTGTAGGGTGTGTTATGTAGGGTATGTATTGTAGGGTATGTATTTTAGGGTTTGTATTGTAGGATATGTATTGTAGGGTAGGTATTGTAGGGTATGTATAGTAGGGTATGTAGAGTAGGGTTTGTATTGTAGGGTATGTATTGTAGGGTATGTTATGTAGGGTATGTATTGTAGGGTATGTGTCGTAGGGTATGTATTGTAGGGTATGTTATGTATGGTATGTATTGTTGGGTATGTATTGTAGGGTATGGATTTTAGGGTATGTATTGTAGGGTATGTATTGTAGCGTATGTATTGTAGGGTATGTTATGTAGGGTATCTTATGTAGGGTATGTATTGTAGGGTATGTATTGTAGGGTATGTATTGTAGGGTATGTATTGTAGGGTTTGTATTGTAGGGTATGTAGAGTAGGGTTTGTATTGTAGGGTATGTATTGTAGGGTATGTAGTGTAGGGTTTGTATTGTAGGTATGTATTGTAGGGTATGTTATGTAGGGTATGTATTGTAGGTTATGTATGGTAGGGTATGTATTGTAGGTATGTAGTGTAGGTTATGTATTGTAGGGTATGTAGTGTAGGGTATGTATTGTAGGGTATGTTTTGTAGGGTATGTATTGCAGGGTATGTTATGTATGGTATGTATTCTAGGGTATGTATAGTAGGGTATGTTATGTAGGGTATGTATTGTAGGGTATGTATTGTAGGGTATGTATTTTAGGGTATGTATTGTTAGGTATGTATTGTAGGGTATGTATTGTAGGGTATGTAGTGTAGGGTTTGTATTGTAGGGTATATATTGTAGGGTATGTCTTGTAAGGTATGTATGTAGGGTATGTATAGTAGGGTATGTTATGTAGGGTACGCATTGAAGGGTTTGTATTGTAGGGTATGTATTGTAGGGTATGTATTGTAGGGTATGTTAAGTAGGGTATGTATTTTAGGGTATGTATTGTAGGGTATGTATTTTAGGGTATGTATTGTAGGGTATGTATTGTAGGGTATGCATTGTAGGGTATGTAGTGTAGGGTTTGTATTGTAGGGTATGTATTGTAGGGTATGTATTGCAGGGTATGTATTGTAGGGTATGTATTGTAGGGTATGTATTATAGGGTATGTAGTGTAGGGTTTGTATTGTAGGGTATGTATTGTAGGGTATGTAGTGTAGGGTTTGTATTGTAGGGTTGTATTGTAGGGTATGTAGAGTAGGGTTTGTATTGTAGGGTATGTATTGTAGGGTATGTTAGTGTAGGGTTTGTATTGTAGGGTATGTATTGTAGGGTAGTTATGTAGGGTATGTATTGTAGGTTATGTATTGTAGGGTATGTATTGTAGGGTATGTATGTAGGTTATGTATTGTAGGGTATGTATGTAGGGTATGTATTGTAGGGTATGTATTGTAGGGTATGTATTGTAGGGTATGTTATGTATGGTATGTATTCTAGGGTATGTATAGTAGGGTATGTTATGTAGGGTATGTATTGTAGGGTATGTATTGTAGGGTATGTATTTTAGGGTATGTATTGTTGGGTATGTATTGTAGGGTATGTATTGTAGGGTATGTAGTGTAGGGTTTGTATTGTAGGGTATTATTGGTAGGTATGTTTGTAGGTATGTATGTAGGGTATGTATTGTAGGGTATGTTATGTAGGGTAGCATTGAGGGTTTGTATTGTAGGGTATGTATTGTAGGTATGTATTGTAGGGTATTTAGTAGGGTATGTATTGTTAGGGTATGTATTGTAGGGTATGTATTTAGGGTATGTATGTAGGGTATGTATTGTAGGGTATGCATTGTAGGGTATGTAGTAGGGTTTGTATTGTAGGGTATGTATTGTAGGGTATGTATTGCAGGGTATGTATTGTAGGGTATGTATTGTAGGGTATGTATTATAGGGTATGTATGTAGGGTATGTATTGTAGGGTATGTATTGTAGGGTATGTAGGGTAGGGTTTGTATTGTAGGGTATGTATTGTAGGGTATGTATTGCAGGGTATGTATTGTAGGGTATGCATTGTAGGGTATGTATTGTAGGGTATGTATTTTAGGGTATGTATGTAGGGTATGTATTGCAGGGTATGTATGTAGGGTATGTATGTAGGGTTTTATTGTAGGGTATGTATTGTAGGGTTTGTATTGTAGGGTTGTATTGTAGGGTATGTATTGTAGGGTTGTATTGTAGGGTATGTATTGTAGGGTATGTATTGTAGGGTATGTTTGTAGGGTATGTATGTAGGGTATGTATGTAGGGTATGTATGTAGGGTATGTATTGTAGGGTATGTATTGTAGGGTATGTATTGTAGGGTATGTAGAGTAGGGTTTGTATTGTAGGGTATGTATTGTAGGGTATGTATTGTAGGGTATGTTATGTATGGTATGTATTGTAGGGTATGTATTGAGGGTATGTATTTAGGGTATGTATGTAGGGTTGTATTGTAGGGTATGTATTGTAGGGTATGTATTGTAGGGTATGTATTGGGGTATGTATTGTAGGGTATGTATTGTAGGGTTGTATTGTAGGGTATGTATTGTAGGGTATGTATTGTAGGGTATGTATGTAGGGTATGTATGTGTAGGGTATGTATTGTAGGGTATGTATGTAGGGTATGTTATGTAGGGTATGTATGTAGGGTATGTATTGTAGGGTTTGTATTGTAGGGTATGTATTGTAGGGTATGTATTGTAGGGTATGTTATTGTAGGGTATGTTTGTAGGGTATGTATGTAAGGTATGTATGTAGGGTATGTATTGTAGGGTATGTATTGGTAGGGTATGTGTAGGGTATGTATTGTAGGGTATGTTATTATGGGTATGTATTGTAGGGTATGTATAGTAGGGTATGTATTGTAGGGTATGTATTGTAGGGTATGTATTGTAGGGTATGTATTTAGGGTATGTATTGTAGGGTATGTATTGTAGGGTATGTATTGTAGGGTATGTAGTGTAGGGTATGTATTGTAGGGTATGTATGTAGGGTTTGTATTGTAGGGTATGTATTGTAGGGTATGTAGTAGGGTATGTATTGTAGGGTATTTTGTAGGGTATGTTATGTAGGGTATGTATTGTAGGGTATGTATTGTAGGGTATGTTGTAGGGTATGTATTGTAGGGTATGTATATGTAGGGTATGTATGTAGGTATGTATTGTAGGGTATGTATTGTAGGGTATTGTATTGTAGGGTATGTATTGTAGGGTATGTATTGTAGGGTATGTTATGTAGGGTATGTATTGTAGGGTATGTATGTAGGTATGTATTGTAGGGTATGTATGTAGGGTATGTATGTAGGGTATGTATTGTAGGGTATGTATAGTAGGGTATGTTATGTAGGGTATGTATTGTAGGGTATGTAGTGTAGGTTATGTATTGTAGGGTATGTAGTGTAGGGTATGTATTGTAGGGTATGTATTGTAGGGTATGTATTGTAGGGTATGTTATGTAGGGTATGTATTGTAGGGTATGTGTCGTAGGGTATGTATTGTAGGGTATGTATGTAGGGTATGTATTGTTGGGTATGTATTGTAGGGTATGATTTTAGGGTATGTATTGTAGGGTATGTATTGTAGGTATGTATTGTAGGGTATGTTATGTAGGGTATGTTATGTAGGGTATGTATTGTAGGGTATGTAGTGTAGGGTTTTAATTGTAGGGTATGTATTGTAGGGTTTGTATTGTAGGGTTTGTATTGTAGGGTATGTATTGTAGGGTGTGTATTGTAGGGTATGTATTGTAGGGTATGTAGTGTAGGGTTTTAATTGTAGGGTATGTATTGTAGGGTTTGTATTGTAGGGTTTGTATTGTAGGGTATGTATTGTAGGGTGTGTATTGTAGGGTATGTATTGTAGGGTATGTATTGTAGGGTATGTATTGTAGGGTATGTATTTAGGGTATGTTTGTAGGGTATGTATTGTAGGGTATGTATTGTAGGGTATGTATTGTAGGGTATGTATTGTAGGGTATGTAGAGTAGGGTTTGTATTGTAGGGTATGTATTGTAGGGTATGTATTGTAGGGTATGTTATGTGTGGTATGTATTGTAGGGTATGTATTGTAGGGTATGTATTAGGGTATGTATGTAGGGTTGTATTGTAGGGTATGTATTGTAGGGTATGTATTGTAGGGTATGTATTGTAGGGTATGTATTGTAGGGTATGTATTGTAGGGTATGTATGTAGGGTATGTTTGTAGGTATGTATTGTAGGGTATGTATTGTAGGGTATGTTATGTAGGGTATGTATTGTAGGGTATGTGTGTAGGTTATGTATTGTAGGGTATGTAGTGTAGGGTATGTATTGTAGGGTATGTATTGTAGGGTATGTTTGTAGGGTATGTTTATGTAGGGTATGTATTGTAGGGTATGTTTGTAGGGTATGTATTGTAGGGTATGTTATTATGGTATGTATTGTAGGGTATGTATTGTAGGGTATGGATTTTAGGGTATGTATTGTAGGGTATGTATTGTAGGTATGTATTGTAGGGTATGTTATGTAGGGTATGTTTGTAGGGTATGTATTGTAGGGTATGTATGTAGGGTATGTATTGTAGGGTATGTATTGTAGGGTATGTATTGTAGGGTTGTATTGTAGGGTTTGTATTGTAGGGTATGTATTGTAGGGTGTGTATTGTAGGGTATGTATTGTAGGGTATGTAGTGTAGGGTTTATTGTAGGGTATGTATTGTAGGGTTTGTATTGTAGGGTTTGTATTGTAGGTATGTATTGTAGGGTGTGTATTGTAGGGTATGTATTGTAGGGTATGTATTGTAGGGTATGTATTGTAGGGTATGTATTGTAGGGTATGTTATGTAGGGTATGTATTGTAGGGTATGTATGTAGGGTTTTTAATTGTAGGGTATGTATTGTAGGGTTTGTATTGTAGGGTTTGTATTGTAGGGTATGTATTGTAGGGTGTGTATTGTAGGGTATGTATTGTAGGGTATGTAGTGTAGGGTTTATTGTAGGGTATGTATTGTAGGTTGTATTGTAGGGTTTGTATTGTAGGGTATGTATTGTAGGGTATGTATTGTAGGGTATGTATTGTAGGGTATGTATTGTAGGGTATGTATTGTAGGGTATGTATTGTAGGGTATGTATGTAGGGTATGTATTGTAGGGTATGTATTGTAGGGTATGTATTGTAGGGTATGTATTGTAGGGTATGTATGAGTAGGGTTTGTATTGTAGGGTATGTATTGTAGGGTATGTATTGTAGGGTATGTAGTAGGTATGTATTGTAGGGTATGTATTGTAGGGTATGTATTTAGGGTATGTAGTGTAGGGTTGTATTGTTGTAGGGTATGTATGTAGGGTATGTATTGTAGGGTATGTATTGCAGGTATGTATTGTAGGGTATGTATTGTAGGGTATGTATTGTAGGGCATGTATGTAGGGTATGTATTGTAGGGTATGTATTGTAGGGTAGGTAGTGTGGTATGTATTGTAGGGTATGTATGTAGGGTATGTTATGTAGGGTATGTACTGTAGGGTATGTATTGTAGGGTTTTGTATTGTAGGGTATGTATTGTAGGGTATGTATTGTAGGGTATGTTATGTAGGGTATGTTTGTAGGGTATGTATTGTGTAAGGGTATGTATCGTAGGGTATGTATTGTAGGGGTATTGTAGTATGTAGGGTATGTATGTAGGGTATGTGTTGTAGGGTATGTTATGTATGGGTATGTATTGTAGGGTATGTATTGTAGGGTATGTATTTAGGGTATGTAGTGTAGGGTTGTATTGTAGGGTAGTATTGTAGGGTATGTATTGTAGGGTATGTATTGAGGGTATGTATTGTAGGGTATGTATTGTAGGGTATGTATTGTAGGGTATGTATTGTAGGGTATGTATTGTAGGCTATGTATTGTAGGGTAGGTAGTGTAGGGTATGTTTTGTAGGGTATGTATAGTAGGGTATGTTATGTAGGGTATGTATTGTAGGGTATGTATGTAGGTATGTATTGTAGGGTATGTATTGTAGGGTATGTATGTATGGTATGTATTGTAGGGTATGTATATAGGGTATGTTATGTAGGGTATGTATTGTAGGGTATGTAGTTGTAGGGTTATGTATTGTAGGGTATGTATGTAGGGTATGTATTGTAGGGTATGTATTGTAGGTATGTATTGTAGGGTATGTTATGTAGGGTATGTATTGTAGGGTATGTATGTAGGGTATGTATTGTAGGGTATGTTATGTATGGTATGTATTGTTGGGTATGTATTGTAGGGTATGTATTTAGGGTATGTATTGTAGGGTATGTATTGTAGGTATGTATTGTAGGGTATGTATGTAGGGTATGTATGTAGGGTATGTATTGTAGGGTATGTAGTGTAGGGTTTTATTGTAGGGTATGTATTGTAGGGTTTGTATTGTAGGGTTTGTATTGTAGGGTATGTATTGTAGGGTGTGTATTGTAGGGTATGTATTGTAGGGTATGTAGTGTAGGGTTGTATTGTAGGGTATGTATTGTAGGGTTTGTATTGTAGGGTTTGTATTGTAGGGTATGTATTGTAGGGTGTATTGTAGGGTATGTATTGTAGGGTATGTATTGTAGGGTATGTATTGTAGGGTATGTTTGTGTAGGGTAATGTATTGTAGGGTATGTATTGTAGGGTATGTATTGTAGGGTATGTATTGTAGGGTATGTATTGTAGGGTATGTAGAGTAGGTTGTATTGTAGGGTATGTATTGTAGGGTATGTATTGTAGGGTATGTTATGTATGGTATGTATTGTAGGGTATGTATTGTAGGGTATGTATTTCAGGGTATGTAGTGTAGGGTTTGTATTGTAGGGTATGTATTGTAGGGTATGTATTGTAGGGTATGTATTGCAGGGTATGTATTGTAGGGTATGTATTGTAGGGTATGTATTGTAGGGTATGTATTGTAGGGTATGTATTGTAGGGTATGTATTGTAGGGTAGTAGTGTAGGGTATGTATTGTAGGGTATGTATGTAGGGTATGTTATGTAGGGTATGTATGTAGGGTATGTATTGTAGGGTTGTATGTAGGGTATGTATTGTAGGGTATGTATTGTAGGGTATGTTATGTAGGGTATGTTTGTAGGCTATGTATGGTAAGGTATGTATCGTAGGGTATGTATTGTAGGGTATGTATAGTAGGGTATGTATCGTAGGGTATGTGTTGTAGGGTATGTTATGTATGGTATGTATTGTAGGGTATGTATTGTAGGGTATGTATTTCAGGGTATGTAGTGTAGGGTATGTATTGTAGGGTATGTATTTAGGGTATGTATTGTAGGGTATGTATTGTAGGGTATGTATTGTAGGGTATGTTTGTAGGGTATGTATTGTAGGGTATGTATTGTAGGGTATGTATTGTAGGGTATGTATTGTAGGGTATGTATTGTAGGGTTTGTATTGTAGGGTATGTTTGTAGGGTTGTATTGTAGGGTTTGTATTGTAGGGTATGTATTGTAGGGTGTGTATTGTAGGGTATCTTATGTAGGGTATGTTATGTAGGGTATGTATTGTAGGGTATGTATTGTAGGGTATGTATTGTAGGGTATGTATAGTAGGGTATTTATGTAGGGTATGTATGTAGGGTATGTATTGTAGGGTTTGTATTGTAGGGTATGTATTGTAGGGTATGTATTGTAGGGTATGTTATGTAGGTATGTATTGTAGGGTATGTATTGTAGGTATGTATGTAGGGTATGTATTGTAGGGTATGTTATGTATGGTATGTATTGTAGGGTATGTATAGAGGGTATGTATTAGGGTATGTATTGTAGGGTATGTATTGTAGGGTATGTATTTAGGGTATGTATTGTAGGGTATGTATTGTAGGGTATGTATTGTAGGGTATGTAGTTGTAGGGTTTGTATTGTAGGGTATATATTGTAGGGTATGTAGTAGTGTATGTATTGCAGGTATGTATTGTAGGGTGTTATGTATGGTATGTATTGTTGGTATGTATAGTAGGGTATTTTATGTAAGGTATGTATTCTAGGGTATGTATTGTAGGGTATGTATTTTCGGGTATATATTGTTGGGTTTGTATTGTAGGGTATGTATTGTAGGGTGTGTATTGTAGGGTATCTTATGTAGGGTATGTTATGTAGGGTATGTATTGTAGGGTATGTATTGTAGGGTATGTAATGTAGGGTATGTATTGTAGGGTATGTATAGTAGGGTATCTTATGTAGGGTATGTACTGTAGGGTATGTATTGTAGGGTTTGTATTGTAGGGTATGTATTGTAGGGTATGTATTGTAGGGTATGTTATGTAGGGTATGTATTGTAGGGTATGTATGGTAAGGTATGTATCGTAGGGTATGTATTGTAGGGTATCTTATGTATGGTATGTATTGTAGGGTATGTATAGTAGGGTATGTTATGTAGGGTATGTATTGTAGGGTATGTATTGTAGGGTATGTATTTTAGGGTATGTATTGTAGGGTATGTATTGTAGGGTATGTATTGTAGGGTATGTAGTGTAGGGTTTGTATTGTAGGGTATATATTGTAGGGTATGTAGTAGTGTATGTATTGCAGGGTATGTATTGTAGGGTGTGTTATGTATGGTATGTATTGTTGGGTATGTATAGTAGGGTATTTTATGTAAGGTATGTATTCTAGGGTATGTATTGTAGGGTATGTATTTTCGGGTATATATTGTTGGGTATGTATTGTAGGGTATGTATTGTAGGGTTTGTATTGTAGGGGTTGTATTGTAGGGTATGTATTGTAGGGTATGTAGTAGGGTATGTATTGCAGGGTATGTATTGTAGGGTGTGTTATGTAGGGTATGTATTGTAGGGTATGTTATGTAGGGTATGTATTGTAGGGTATGTATTGTAGGGTATGTATTGTAGGGTATGTATTGCAGGGTATGTAGTGTAGGGTTTGTATTGTAGGGTATTGTAGGGTATGTATTGTAGGGTATGTATTGCAGGGTATGTATTGTAGGGTATGTATTGTAGGGTATGTATTGTAGGGTATGTATTGTAGGGTATGTATAGTAGGGTATGTTATGTAGGGTATGTATTGTAGGGTTTGTATTGTAGGTTATGTGTTGTATGGTATGTATTGTAGGTTATGTTATGTAGGGCATGTATTGTAGGGTATGTAGTGTAGGTTATGTATAGTAGGGTATGTTATGTAGGGTATGTATTGTAGGGTATGTATTGTAGGGTATGTATTTTAGGGTATGTATTGTAGGGTATGTAGTGTAGGGTTTGTATTGTAGGGTATGTATTTTAGGGTATGTTATGTAGGGTATGTATTGTAGGGTATGTATCGTAGGGTATGTATTGTAGGGTATGTTATGTATGGTATGTATTGTTGGGTATGTATAGTAGGGTATGTTATGTAGGGTATGTATTCTAGGGTATGTATTGTAGGGTATGTATTTTAGGGTATGTTTTGTTGGGTATGTATTGTAGGGTATGTATTGTAGGGTATGTATTGTAGGGTTTGTATTGTAGGGTATGTATTGTAGGGTATGTAGTAGGGTATGTATTGCAGGGTATGTATTGTAGGGTGTGTTATGTAGGGTATGTATTGTAGGCTCTGTTATGTAGGCTATGTATTGTAGGGTATGTATTGTAGGGTATGTATTGTAGGGTATGTATTGCAGGGTATGTAGTGTAGGGTTTGTATTGTAGGGTATGTATTGTAGGGTATGTATTGTAGGGTATGTATTGCAGGGTATGTTATGTATGGTATGTATTGTAGGGTATGTATAGTAGGGTATGTTATGTAGGGTATGTATTGTAGGGTATGTATTGTAGGGTATGTATTTTAGGGTATGTATTGTAGGGTATGTATTGTAGGGTATGTATTGTAGGGTATGTAGTGTAGGGTTTGTATTGTAGGGTATATATTGTAGGGTATGTCTTGTAAGGTATGTATTGTAGGGTATGTTATGTATGGTATGTATTGTAGGGTATGTATAGTAGGGTATGTTATGTAGGGTATGTATTGTAGGGTATGTATTGTAGGGTATGTATTTTAGGGTATGTATTGTAGGGTATGTATTGCAGGGTATGTATTGTAGGGTATGTAGTGTAGGGTTTGTATTGTAGGGTATGTATTGTAGGGTTTGTATTGTAGGGTTTGTATTGTAGGGTATGTATTGTAGGGTGTGTATTGTAGGGTATGTATTGTAGGGTATGTATTGTAGGGTATGTATTGTAGGGTATGTTATGTAGGGTATGTTATGTAGGGTATGTATTGTAGGGTATGTATTGTAGGGTATGTATTGTAGGGTATGTATTGTAGGGTATGTAGAGTAGGGTATGTTTTGTAGGGTATGTTATGTAGGGTATGTATTGTAGGGTATGTATGTAGGGTATGTATGTATGTATGTATGTATGTAGGGTATGTATGTAGGGTATGTATGGATGTATGTATGTATGTATGTATGTAGGGTATGTATGTATGTATGTATGTATGTATGTAGCCACATTAAACTTTTGTTGCTTGGGGGGCTCCGGGGAGGGAGCGTAGCGACCGGGCCCCCAGCTAGTCTATATATAATAAAATGTGATCACACGTGACCCGCAGGGACCAAACAATGGGTCATTGTCTCCGGAACAATCGACGTTCGAAAAAACAATGGCAACGTTCCACCAAACAATGGGATCAAAGGAGCGGGGCTTGATATCATAAAGGCTTTTTTTTGGGGTGCAAATAAGGGTGCAAATCGCCATAGCAATGATCGCTGCATTCTGCTCATCAAAGTAAACTATGTGGCTAATTTCTACTCCAAGCGGTTCGGGAGTTATGGCCCATTTTGTGGTGCGACTTTCTAGAAAGTTCGGCCGACCCAGTTAATGAGATGCAAAACGAGCAGGGAGAAGCAGGTGTTTTTTTAGTTGAACGCGCGGCAAGTTGCTCGGGTTTAAACGTGAATACGTGCCGGAAATGAATTGTAAAGACGTGTCAATTGTTGTCAAGACCTGTGGAAACAATTGGTGAACAATTATTTCAAGGTATTTCCTTTATTCAATTGTTTTTGGCTTTAAATAGCACGAGTTTTGTTTTGTTTCAACTCACGTTTTTGTGTTGAGCCGAGGGCCTAACCAAAACACGAAGACAATTTTGATTTTCTCGGGTCGTTCTGGGCGATTTTCTCCATTTAAACTTTCGATAACTGTTTATTTACACCAGAACTAAAGTTATCTGGGGTTGTTCTTTTCGTTTTCTCGATTTTCCTCTCTTTTTGGACAGTTTTGGCCGAGTTTGGGTTTTGCTGGAAAACACGAAATTTTCAAGCAACACGCGTGTGTTTTGCACTTGCGAAAATTTATTTTTAACCTGCCAAAACTTTGTTTTTTTTCACCCAAATACTATCGATAAATGTTCCCCAACCTATTAGCTTCGTGTTGGTGTAATTTTAGCTAAAATGGACAAATTTTGACCAAGTTAGGAGAATTTTTGTGTTTTTAAAGTTGGCTGATGAATAATTTGTTTCACGGCTTTTGTGTTCGGCTGCAGCAAATGCTCCCTTAAAATTACAAACAACATTGTTAAGAAATGTGAATATTTTTATCGGATTCGCTGTTTTCTTACCTACATTTTCATATATTTTTATTAGAGATTGAGTTTAAATTTTCCAGGATTGATTACATTTTTGAAGGCAACTATTTTTTTCCAAACTTCACACTGAAGTTATCAACTTTCAGAAACGGCTTTCAGGGGGGCGGCAGGGTGGGCGCTGCCAGTGGAGAAGATGTAGGGTTTGTATTGTAGGGTATGTATTGTAGGGTATGTATTGTAGGTTATGTATGGTAGGGTATGTATTTTAGGTTATGTATGGTAGGGTATGTATTGTAGGGTATGTAGTGTAGGTTATGTATTGTAGGGTATGTAGTGTAGGGTATGTATTGTAGGGTATGTTATGTAGGGTATGTAATGTAGGTTATGTATGGTAGGGTATGTATTTTAGGTTATGTATGGTAGGGTATGTATTGTAGGGTATGTAGTGTAGGTTATGTATTGTAGGGTATGTAGTGTAGGGTATGTATTGTAGGGTATGTAGTGTAGGGTATGTATTGTAGGGTATGTTATGTAGGGTATGTATTGTAGGGTATGTATGTAGGGTATGTATGTAGGGTATGTATGTATGTATGTATGTATGTATGTATGTATGTATGTATGTATGTATGTATGTATGTAGGGTATGTATGTATGTATGTATGTATGTAGGGTATGTATGTAGGGTATGTATGTATGTATGTTTGTATCTAGGGTATGTATGTAGGGTATGTAGGGTATGTATATTATGTATAGTATTTATATATAGTATATAGGGTATGTATCGATGTATATATTTATGTATAGTATCTATAGTAAGTATGTTAATATTAATATGTAATGCTTCTATTTCTAACTTTTGTAATTCTTCAAAAAAGATCACTGCAAAACAGACACTGTCCTTCTTTTTGAACAAATGATCTTCAATTAACAAATCTTAAAATGAAATCACCTCACTATAATAATGTTCACAAGGAATGACCACAAACATTCACTTTATGTCTGGGCACCTGAAAAGCAAGAAGAAATCATGTAATATATTTTATAGCATGTTGGCTCATCTCAGTTCTTTTCATGTGGCCTGAAGTCTATAAATGTAAGTAATTTATTGTAACTGCAAATCATTAATTAATTACCTCCACCTCATGTATTCACCAAGTCAAAAAACGTATTAAACCTTCTTACCTTTTGTCAACCTTCCATGGCCTACTCTTATTATTGGTATTTTTACCAGCAGCAATATTTCTGAAGATATAACAGATCACCAAAAATCAATGTACTTCATTCTCCATGTGTCCGAGAAATGGTGTATTTCTAGATATATCATGCATAATAAAGTCTACCAAATTATTTCTTCTTATACTTAGAGGTTCCCCTCCACAACCACACTTCTCCCCATCATCAACGAAGACCAAGGCCGTTTTCCTCTTCGGTGCCAAGTACATGCTCTTGCTGTTGTTGTGTTCAACTGCCTTTCTGTCGAATCGAATGGATCATCATGAGAATAAAAAACAACAAAAAAAATAATAACAACAACGAGGCACGCCGCCGAATAGAGGCCAAAAAACTTTCAAATTGGCGCGAATTTAAAATAGCAATTGCGTGTTTACTTTCTTGCTACATCAAATGAAACATTTTTGTTCAATATCTAACGTTGTTAGAAATTGCAGAAAATAATAATAATATCTATATATTGAAAAAAAATTATTAGAAAGATTGTTTTACTTTGTTATTGGTGAGTTGAATGTTGAAATTTACCTTTTCTAAACAATCCTTATTTACACCGACAGCGTCTTCTTTAAAGCAACATTGTCTTTCATTGCATCGCAATGCACTGTCTTTTTAGCGTTTCTGTCATCTGCTTTTTAGCGTTTCTGTTATCTGGTTTCTCGGCTAATGTCCAGCCAGTTTTGTTATTAACAAAGTAAAGTAAAGTGAAGTTTTTTTATAAAGTAAGTATTTCCCCCTTCACTTCAGCATGACCTTTTATTCTCATTTCTTCACTCAATCTATCAACATAATAATATACAAGTTGACAATGTTAAACATTCCTTAGTATCAATGGCAACTTTCTGTTTACAAGATAATCAATTCATCCAAAACATCTTTCTTCTTTTGTAAAAACAGGTTTTCAAACAAGTTCATTCCTCAGAATATTTGGTGAGTGTGACAAGAATTGTTCCTGTATAAAGCCTATTTTAATTAATGTTTAAATACCTCACCCTGTAATGTACATTCATATCCCAAATCTGAAGCTTAGCTACTATATTTAAAGTGGTATTAACAATTGCAACAATTTATTATCAATAGAAAGCAAATTTACTGCATAATGCAAATCAAATCTAGCCTTATAATACAAACACATCAAATGTGGTTTATACATTTTTCTTTCCAAAAATTAAAAGGATCATTAACTTCTCCAATTTATACAATATCAAAACTGTTTTCCTTTTAGTTGTTAAAGAACACAATAGAAAGAGTGATGTAGGTCATAAGAGAAAGTGCTCAAATATTTTTATTTGGAAACTTTAAATAACCAATAATTTAATTCAACAATCAAGAGTAATCCCTAACATTTCTTACAATTATGTTTTAAATTATTTATTTTATCTTCCAGCTCACCACAAAACAACAACCCCATCCAGTTGCTCACAAAAATCACTCTTATTTCAAATTTTAACATTTTCACTTAAATTGGGTTGCATATAAACACATTTTTTTCTTTTTTTATATCACATCTCGCAAAATGCCAAAAAAAGCCAAAAAAAGCATCACCGGCAATAAACGTAGGAATCAATTACGGGAAGCAAATCGCCGCTGTCGTGAGAATAACCAACAGCCTCATCCTGCTGATTTACCACCCGATAATACGGTACAGGGAGCAGTGAATGATCTTCACCAGTTGCAGCAAGAATACCCTCAGCAACCAGCCCCAGAATATCAACCACTCCCACTTCATTATCCACAGTTGCAGGCACTGTATGTGCCATGGCAACTACCTGCGATGCTTCCCCACTACGGACTTATAGCAGTACCACAACCAGGCTTACAATATCCTGCAGCACTGGCCCCTCAACTTCAGGTACACAACCCAATAATTTGTACTGAACTTTCAAAATAAATAACTCTATATTATACAACTATTTGAAATTAACAACAATCAAAATAAAACCAGTTATTATATCAAGCAAATTGTCAATACTTTTTCATCTCTGCAGGTACCGCCAATCATTATGCAATTGCAACCACCCCTTCTGAATCGTAATCATGGAGGTGAAACGGCAATACAAACGGCAGATGTGGAAATGCTTAATGTAAATCAAGCTCAAAATGACAATGAGGTAAAATAAAATTGTTAACACAAGCTAACTACTGCTAGGCAAGTCCATTTTCCATAACCCAAATGCCTCATGCAATTTGACTATTTTCCACATGTACTATAAGTTTCCATATTTATTTATATCAATTTACACAATCACACAGTAATGACATTAAAATTTCCAATAACTAATAACTTTATGTAAATAATTTCATTTCCTTTTCATTTCAACAGATACGGCCAATGCACATGCAACCCGAAACACATATTGAAAATGAAAATAATGAAATTGAAAGGCCGGCAGAACCTGATGAAATCAACGTGGAACAACACATTCCAATTCCACATGATAATCAGGTAAAATAGACTACCATCACAATTGCCATAAAATACACCTGTCATTCTCCACAGGACCATGTCAGGAAATTATTTTGCTCTCTAAATGGACATATCTTCACAAGTCTCAGTTTTATGCATTTCAAAACACATGATTGAATTATATTAACTTAGATTACATTGCATTTCAGGATCTACAAATATTGCCTGCTGCTATGCAATTGCAAGCCAACGTTCAAAATGAGAATGAAGGGAATGAAATGGCGGTACCACTCCAAGAAGTTGAAATGCAAGACGAAATCCTACCACAACACCAAGATGATGTCCCACAACCCATCGAACATCGAGAAAGGGAAGTAAATCAACCTATTCTTGAAATTCCTCAATTCTCCCCAATGCCTCATCATCTTGGAAAAATGACCAGGACATGTATTCACTGTGAAGCGAAGTACTTCCGAGAGGAACTCAACACAAGAAAACAATACAACAAATGTTGTATGGGAGGATTAATAACTCTCGATCCCATTCAACCACCCCCGGCAAATGTCATGCATTTATACACTGGAACTACTGATGAATCTAAATATTTTCTCAAAATTTCCGTAGATACAATTCACTAATGGCGATGGCATCCTGGACAGCTAACGTTGTAAGACACGCTAATGCAGGACCACCAGTCATCACCATACATGGAAGTGCATACCATATGACAGGTAAATATAACGTCCCTCTCTTAGTAGCTCTTATATTATCCTACATTTTCATATAATAGCTTCACGTGATGAAACGGATGTTGACAGAACGCTCAAGTCCTTTCCCACCCAATCTACAATGGATTAGCTCTCTATCCTTGCCTTGATATTAACAGTTGTCCAATCGAAAATGAAGGCGCTTTATGATGCTTTTATAACAAGGCAATGGCTGCATTGAAAATGTAGTTGATATAACGAAGTACAATTTAGAATGTTTCCTTCAATTCAACAGGGGTAACTGAAACCGACAGGTCCCGAAATATGCAGAATTATACATTATGGACACCCAGCAAGCACTGCAAGAACGCCAGAACACAGCCAGAGAACAAAACTTGGACTTAGACATGGTGGCGCTGCTGCAAAACGAATTGATGGCAGTAAATCGGTTTGCTCAACATTTTAAAACAATGGGAGAAGTACTGGAAGAGCAAAGGCAGCAAGCCATTGCCAATGATCAGCCTATTCCCACATTCAAGATGATTATTACCGGTCGCCCCAGAACAAGATCGAAGATATGACAATCCTACTGCCAGAGAATTGCAGCAGTCTACACTACACGCAATGGCGGTGCTCCTAATCCGAGAATAGAGAGCTTCAAATTCGAACAAGGCGTGGTAATCTTATGAAGATTAATGCCTTAGATCCCGTTGCGGATCCTCTAACCTATCCATTGTTGTTCTTTCAGGGTGATCGGGGTTACAGCTTGGACCTTCAACGTCTACCTACACGTCGAGGACAAGACCAGGAAAATCCTGATCGTGTCCACCGTGTCAGACTCACAATCGCCGAATATTATTCGTACCGAATACAAGTCAGAATCAACTGTCTACCATCCACAGCGCAACACTTCTCTTTCAACAATATCTGGTGGATGCATACACCAAAATAGAAGGAAACAAGCTCAACTGGATTTTGCACAATCAACGGCAATTACGTGCTGACAGTTATCGAGGCCTGATGGATCACCTGAACAGAAGGGCTGAAATCGAAAATCAATGGCCAGGGCAAACATCCCAACGAACCCTTCCATTGATGTCGGTCGTCGTTGTCATACTTCCCTCATCTTTTTCAGGCAGTCAACGAAATATGTACCAGAACTTTCAAGATGCAATGACCATCGTAAGAAAGTATGGCAAGCCTGACATCTTCCTAACCATGACGGCCAATCCCAAGTGGAAGGAGATTTCAGAAACATTCTACCACACCAGAAGGCGAATGACCGGCCTGACATCGTCACACGAGTATTTCAACAGAAACTACAAGAACTACTGGAAGATGTCCTTCACAAGCACATTCTCGGACACACTATTGCACATGTATATGTCATCGAATTTCAGAAGAGAGGACTACCACACGCTCACATGATTCTGTTCCTCTCTGAGGCTGATAGACCACGAACACCTGAAGAGGTAACATCTATAGCAATAATTTATTATAGAGTTGAAGATTATTGAGTATGAAATATTATCATCAGTTGTATTGCTTAGTAAAAACACAATGCATTTTGATGTGTAGAACTTACATGTGATATTTTTCCTCGAAACCTACAGGTAGATCGACTCATATCAGCTGAAATTCCGGACCCACAAGATGCAAGATATCACAAGTAGTACTGAAGCACATGACACATGGACCATGCGGTGATTAAACCCCGGATGGTTTTGCATGGAGAATAACAAATGCAAGAAACGATTTCCGAAAGATCGCACTGCCGAAACACAAGTCAATGCGAATGGTTATCCTCTCTACAGACGACGCTGTCGTCACCCAGTCAATCTGGAAGATCGACTTCTAGATGATACATGGGTTGTCCACATAATCGCTATCTTCTACTCAAGTATCAGTGTCACATTAATCTCGAAATATGTAGCACTGTCAAGTCCGTGAAATATATTTTCAAATATATTCATAAAGGACAAGACATGGCACACGTGGAAATTCTCCAAGGACAGCAGCAGCAGTACCTCAGATATTGAGCACGATGAAGTACGCCAATACATCAATGCTCGGTATATTGGACCTCATGAAGCTGTTCATAGGATATTTCAATTTTCCATGCACGAGAAAAGTCACACTATAAACGTCTGCATGTTCATCTACCTGATCAGCAGACCGTATACTTTCAGGATAATGGAAGGTCGAACAATTGCAAAACATCAATGAAAAACCACACTCACGTCTTGGTTTGAATTGAATGCACAAGACCCGGCTGCACGCCAATATCTCTATCACGAGATTCCTGAACACTATGTTTTCAACGAGCGCACCAAAACATGGAAGCAAGACAGCGAGAACATGCCTGTCATAGGCAGAATATATCAAGTTCACCCACGACCATGTGAGCAAAGATTCGCACTGAGACTATTGCTTCTCCATAAACGAGGTGCCACGTCGTTTGAAGATCTTCGCACGATAGAAGGAACCTATGCAATTCTTCAAAGACGCTGCTTTAGCTCTAGGTCTGTTGGAAGATGATGCTGAAATCATACGCTGTTTGGAGGAGGCAGTTATTTTTAACATGCCAATACAACTGAGACAGTTGTTTGCAACATTACTCCTTTTTCAAACACCTTCAGATATCGCAGCACTCTTCAACATGTTCAAAGAAGCATTAAGTGAAGACTTTGTACGACGTGATCAACTCAATCATCCAGATATGGCCATAGCTTTTGAAGACCGACACATGTATCAATGTCTACATGACATTGACGAAAATTTGAAAGTACATGGTCAATCGATCACTAATTATGCTGACCTTCCTCAACTTCCAGCCGACTATGTCATTCCTGAACGAGGTACTAATGTGTTATTTTCAAATTTACTGTATTAGTAAGAATATAATAATGTATCCTAAGATCGTGCAGACAAGGGCATTTACGTATTTTTGCACATGATTCTCCTAGCTTTCTTTCCAATTTTATTGCAATATATTTCACTCATTATTACAGAGAAGATGACATCGATGTTGGCAATGCCAGAGAGGAAGGAGAACGAATGCTGGCCGCATTGAACCCTGAACAGCGAGCCATATACACGGGAATCACTGATGCTATCAACGCGCAATCCGAACAGAACTGTCACTTTGTTGACGGGCCGGCTGGAACCGGGAAAACTTTCCTTTACAACACGTTGGTTCACAATCTGCAAGCCAATGGACATAAAGTTCAGTGCATGGCGTGGTCAGGAATTGCTGCAACACTGCTCATAAATGGTAGAACTTCACATTCTACCTTTCAAATTCCTATACCACTTCAAGCTGAATCAACGTGTAATGTCAAGAGACAGAGCAGGAGAGCACAGGTATTGCGCGAAACTACCCTATTCATATGGGATGAAGCTTCCATGATTCCCGCACTTGCATTACAAGCAGTCGACCGACTGCTTCGAGACATTACACATGTCGACAGACCATTTGGTGGCAAGTTCATGCTACTTGGTGGTGACTTCAGACAGGTTCTACCTGTCGTCACGAAAGCAGGAAGGGAAAGAATTGTAGCAGAGACTCTAAAATCACACCAGATCATTGATCTATGGACAAAGTTTCAGCAGCATCGTTTACACACCAACATGAGAGCCGTTCAAGATGATTCATACCGTGAATTCTCAGAATGGCTTCTCAGACTTGGCAACAAGCAAGAAGCACACGATGCACTGGACAACGTAATTCTGCCACAACAGATATGCACTTCGTCTAAAGAAGACATGCTGAACTTCATTTTTCCCAGGCCGAACACACCAGATTCACACCTAATGATGGATCCTGTAACAATGTCTGAACGCTGTTGTCTGACTCCAAAGAATGACTTATCACATCAAGTAAACGACTTAATTCTGGACAGACTTCAAACACCGAAAGAACTTATTACAGCACAGACAGTGTTGTCACAGACGATCCAGATGAGGAAGAGGCCTACCCCATTGAATTTCTCAACCAACTCACTCCGAATGGAATGCCCTTGCACAGACTTAAACTCAAGGTAGGAAGATTACAATCTTTCATCCTATTAGCATTCAATTATTATGTGCAAAGGTGGTGCACCATAAAAAAGGTCATTAATCACAATAATATTCATTGCATTAGGTTGGTGCAACGATCATTCTTCTGCGGAATCTCAATCCAAAGAAAGGTCTTTGCAACGGAACAAGACTCATAGTTCGGCATCTCGACGTCACGTGATCACAGCAGAGATCATTACCAAGGAGCACAGAGGACAACGGGTCATGATTCCCAAGATCACAGTCTCCACTCAGGACACGGAAATGCCGTTCAAAATGAAACGCCGACAGTTTCCAGTCAGACTTGCATACTGCTTGACAATCAACAAGGCACAGGGGCAATCCCTGAGGTATGTTGGTTTGTATTACCTGAGCCCGTGTTCACACATGGTCAATTATATGTGGCCATGTCCAGAGCAACATCATTTAACGGGCTCAAAGTATACCTTCCAGAGGAAACACACAGGAAAACAAAGAACATTGTTTTCCAGGAAGTCCTGTAAAGGCTTCATCCTAGAGCGACCATCTGCACAGTTGCTCTACAGAGGGCTGCCTACCAAAACGCACATACACACATTCAAGGGTACGGGTATTGTGTGTCAACGCAGATCACGTCGCACATAAGTGTGATGTACAGCCGTTACTGGCACCTTCTAGAATGAATTCATTCTAGATAACACTGATCTGCGGAGACCAACTGGACATTACACCATCCACATGTCCAGGGGTGACTGCACCACACACAGCAGTCGGCACAGTCCTGAATCCTGCGTAGCGCCCGATTATTAAGAGTTATGCGTTGCCATTTTCTCCGATATTGCCTATGGGAAAGTGGATTTCCTTACTCTGTGAAAACTGCAAGTTGTCCCTTAAGGATAGTTACTTTTTGTAAAGCATCGCATATCAATAACATCCCCCCTCTCCTTTTAATACATGAAAACTTAGTCTTTAAGCTATAGAGGCCCCTTTAGTGTTTACTGTATATACTTCCAAATTTCAATTGCACTTTTCACCAACAAGGAAAACTCGAACAAAGGTTACTCCTTGACGCTGGTGTTCGAGCTTTTAACTAATGTAACCGGCAATCTTATTCTTTTTTTTGCTATGTACAAACGTAATCCTCAAAACAAACGACCGCGGTTATTGAAAGAATACATTCACGCCGTGGCAGAGATGTATGCTTGCTGAGAGTGAAGTGCTATTGAAGAATCCAAATTGAGGTACTGTCATTTTGCTAAAGACGTCGCTTAACCAATCAATTTTGCAACCTGAACTACGGATTGTATGTATCAATTTTTATGGATATTGACAATTCACCAATTTTAATAGTAGACTATACATGACTCAACCTTTTATTCGTACTTCGCATACAATACAAATATCTATCCACGTCCTTTCAAAACATGTTTTTTGTACTGTATTGTATATCTTTCAGATCTTCCGCATTAATAATACCTAAGGTTTTTAATTAGCGATTTACGTTTTCAATAGAAGATTGCCAGGACTGTCATTTATCGTTACAGTTTCAATATTCATATATTTGTGTATTTGACCCATGTAAATCTCCATTCAATAATATCATAACAAAATTTATCGACTTCGTTTTTAATTAGATGCATTTCTCTAATATCATTGAAACGAGGCGAGACTTCTGTCTCCCATTTCAAACGCCTTTGTGCTGTCTATGTATGATTTTCATCTATGTTATGTCTCATCATCGCACTATTGTTGCCTGTCGGGTCAAAGTTTCTGTCTGCCAACAAATGGCATCGAGTCAGATTTTGTTGCTGAACTCAATGAAATTATACCTCATAAAGCCTTCCTGGCTCAAAGGAAACAACTACCTTGCTGTTCACCAAAGGTAAGTCAGGTTCATTTTCATTTTGGACAATCAAACATGGATATTTAGATATAAGCGAATTTCATATACTGAAATAAGAGAAAATAAAGCTCATCTATACCCTTATGACTTAAAGCAGACAACTAGGCTGCTATGAATCAGAGGTCAACAATGTATATTTTCATTTTCATCCCTTTTAATTTGATATGTTGTATGGAAATTGCTTAGCTTAGGCCATTTCTACTTTACTCACGGTTTACATATACTTTGTTAGCCAGAATTCTAAAAATTTCCAATGTTTTTTTCACTACTTTGTTTTCAGAAGAAGTGTGCATTGCTCTACCAATATATTCCTGGGGTCTTTATTTCGTGAATATAGTTCTGACCAATTTATTGACTTTGTGGCTGCCTTCTTTGTTTTACAAGCAAAGCCATTGATATCCCAACATGAACCTGCTTTCAATTTTGTTTATCCAAAATGTTTAATTGTTGTAATGTACATGAAGGAAACCAGTGAAAGTCAAGTTCAAGCCCTGGGAAAATTCCACACTTTATTTACTTACACCTTCCTCATTGCACATGCATTGCATATCTCTTTTGTCTACCACACTCATTAATACTCTTTTCCTATTTTTATACAGATTCATTTAGTCAAAGGCAATGGAAAATTCAATCAATGGTTCAAAGTCTTCTCTTCAGATTATTCCCAAGTCAGGTATAATATTCAAGGTATGATGCTCTCTGTTCCATATGAATCAATTAATGCACCTTGCTTAAAAAGCAGACTCAATAAATAAGGGCTCAATAATATTTCTACATTGACTACCACTAAATGTTTTCTTAACAAATCACTTACAGCATCTAAACCTGTAGGTACTTAATTCTTCCTCATTGTCACTTAATGATGTTCCTTATCAGGCAGATGTGTTGTCATAAACTCAGTGTGCCAGGAACAACGGCAATGATTTCACAACCATTACAGCACAATATTTTCAAATTTAGTGGGAAGCATACATTGTATCAATCACTGATAGAAACCTCCATTACACTGGACAAAACAAGCTAAGATGGCTGTTACCACACAAGCAAACATATTAATGCATTTTAATAATCTATATCTGCATAAATATGTCTTTGTTATCTTACTTGAATATTGAGAGTCTTGCATGATAAGTTTTCCATTGTAAATATCTTTTTAACCAGAACCTCATAGTGTATGATGTCTCCTCATTCATTGACTGTGGAAGTGCTTCACAAAGTATTTCTGTTTTTTTTAATCAACAACATTCCAATTGTATATATCATTGACACTTGCTTACGTTTTCAGTATGTAGACACTGCATTACATGAACTGTACTACCATCTTACAATGTGTCTTATATCATAAAGAGCTTTCCCATACAATTAACATGCAAGCACAGAAACTTATTGAATCCTCAGAACAATTACAACATAATGGCAACTTGAAGTGACAAGCTTTTTTATAAGGAACCTACATGTATAAGGTAGAAAACTTAAGAAACATTTACTACTACAGCCAAATCACTAATGCATCTTTTAATTTTTACTATATTAATATTTCCGCACTATTTAAAATTAGGAAGCCGGTTCCATTATTTTCAGTACTTTTACATTATATGAAGCTTCTTCATGTGTTAACCTCTTATCTTTTCACGTAGCAAAACGATGAATTTGAATGCTTTTCTTGCGTCTCTACTAATTACGTCCACCAAATGCCAAACTTAAAATTAAAAATTTTACAACTACTGAGTGGTCAAAGAGATCTCAAAATAACGAACTTAAACAACTAGGCCCTCAGCTAGGTTCCTTATATGTATTCTCATCGCAATTGTAATTCTAATAGTTATCGCATAATTACAAGTTTTGTTGCTCTTGAAATCTACAATCACACTACAATCAATGCAGCACCACGTAATGTTCTGGAGCTAATACTATTATCATCAGATAATCACGGCAATTTCGGCGTCCTGCAACAACAATAGCGGCGCGAAATTTAAAATTTCTCTTGCGTCATAGAGGACTTAGCGTGCGTAAAAATTTTTAAACTCACAACAAGAAAAACAACAATTTACGTAAGTACATGTATTTTTAATGTTGCTTTTACTTTCACATAAAAATACCGGCTATTTATAACTAAACAGCTTTAAAAAAGCTCAAAATGCTATATTTTATGTCACAATTGCCATTGCAGTGGATATTATCACAACAACAATTTTATCCTTTACAGGTTCACTTGAAATAGATATTTGCGACTACTTCTACCGTAAGTTCATGTATTCAGTTCTGCATTTTCTGCACTTTAGTCACTCCTCTTCATTGCAAGAAAGATAATTATTATTCATTATCTGCAGAAAATAAAACTGTGTCATATTAATACATTCAAAGTATATATTATTGAAACACCAAGAGAACTGCAGAGG
Organism: Sanderia malayensis; assembly: GCA_013076295.1. Lineage (NCBI taxonomy): Eukaryota > Metazoa > Cnidaria > Scyphozoa > Semaeostomeae > Pelagiidae > Sanderia > Sanderia malayensis. Next base: position 36,368 of record RQOL01000275.1, read on the forward strand.
CAAATTCAAACAACTGATAGCTTATTAACTCACCTTTGATTGAATAACAATGACAATATGTTTATATATAGTGTAAACATGGATATTGAAAATGATCTCGCCATTGAACATGAGCTTGAAGACGAGCTTGAAGATGCACTTCTGGCTGAAGTTGCGAACAACGTGCAAAGGGAGCCCACAATGATTCATTGTGGTGAGGAAAGACAGGTGAAATTGGAATTACCTTCATCTTTATATTGATAAATTTAACAAATGTTGTGAATAGCAAGGTTATCCAACTCATTTACAAGAAAACACAATTGTATCCTATCTTTTAACAATATTGAGTCACTCTTCTAAATTCATTGTGTCCTATTTGTCGTAGCTCTTCGACTTCAAAGATATCTCTTCACTGAAAAGAGAATGTGGCAAGAAATTCAATGCCATTAAAAGAGAAACAAAGTTCAACTTTGTAAGCCTCGAAGGGAGGCACCTCTCCAAGAATGAATTAGCGTAAGTTGGAATGCTAAATACCCACCTCATCCGTTCGTAAAACATATTGCTCACTTTAAACTTTTTCTGATACAATGTATTCTTTCCTACAGCACATGTAATGAAATAAAAATAAAAATTCTCAAAAACAAAAGATTCAAGAAAGATAAAAAAGAAAACAAGAAAAATAAACAAAAAATTGAACAGAACACGAGGTGCATGTGGGCAGATGTGCCAACAGAAGAAATTCTATGCTTGGTCAGGGGGAGAGACAGAAAGTGATTAACTGTAATTGTGTTAATGTTTGTTAATGTTCGTTTTCTTCCACTGTTATTTGTTTCTTTTGGTTAATTAATTGTTTAAATGTGTAGATTTGCATACCAATTAATAATAATAAATTTGCGAAAATAACAATAAGACTATTACCTTTGAAAAACAATGCATTTCGCCAACAGTGCCTTTAAACTCTTCTTTAACATCCTGTGACACAAACCGAAACAATTTGCAAGAAATGTACTTCAAAAACCCGTCTTTATAAATGAAGTACATGGCCTTTCGCATGCGTCATGGCTTCCTATATTTCAATACTTACCAAAAGAAGAGCAGTCAACAATTCCCTTCTTTGACATCGCACCACACAAATTATGCACTACCTGAAATTCACGAATAATAGATGTAATAAAACGTAAGAAGCAAACAATCTTATCTCATTTTCCAGTGCAGACAATGTATCTTAACTCTAGCATCCGTTCTTCTTAAATGTGGCCTACTCTCAAGGGATTTTATGAAATACTATATTTCCTCAAGTCTTATACGCTGGGAAAATGAATCAAAACCTTCACAAAAACCCTACAGATTCATTTTAAAGATGTAACTTGAAAGATCGCAATGATATAAAACGATGTGCAAAACCTACTTACCATCGCCAGTGACCCAGTGCAAGAGCAGAAAAGACGAAAGGAAGGACGCAATGCCAGCATGTTCTTTGTTGAGTTCAGTCTTCTTTTCTTTCATGGGTTGGGTCTGGGCTGGGTTAATTGTTAGCCAATCAAGCTCAATCAGATAATCACGTCCAAACGAGGCTGCATAACAATAGAATTTGTTGTATGATTTTGATTTATGCTATGTTTCGTCAACGTAGCAATTTATCATGCTGGTCGTGGTGGTCCTGTCCAAATATTCGTTTCCCAAATCTTGGATCGAAACGGAACTTAATGCTGAAATAAGAGAAAGTAAAGCTGAGAGAAACATTCATTTTGCCGCAGCTCAGGAGTAAGTAGCCTTTATTTTTTAGTTTCACCCCATTCAAGTTCCCATATAATTGCTTAGGCCAATTGTATTTCACTCATTGTTTGTTAACATATAGTTTCTTGAGGCCAAAATTGACAACTCCGCTTATGTTTCAAGGCTTTTTATATTTCATAATTTGGGAAAGAGTGTTTAATGCTGTACCCAAATGTTTCAGTGGCTTTGATTTTGTTAAAATATTTTCGTTGACGGTTCTTTTCATTTTGTGGCTGCCTTCTTTGCCTTACCAGCCAAGCCCAATACTCTTATGAAACTCCTTTCCCCATGCAATTCCATCCCATTGAT
>RQOL01000276.1:0-38493 GCA_013076295.1 Sanderia malayensis
GGTGAGTTCCCACTATTGATGACTTCTCATTTTCGGTGACTTCCCACTTTTTACGACTTCCCAATTTTGAGGACTTCTCACTTTTTTCTGACTTCCCACTTTTTTTTGACTTCCTGAATTTTCTTGACTTCCCATTTTTAATGATTTCCCACTTTTTCTTGACTTCCCACTTTTTCCTAGCCTCCCTATTTTGATGACTTCCCTCTTTTCACAACTCCCCATATTTTCTTGACTTCCCGCTTTTGGTGACTTCCCGCTTTTTTGTGACTTCCCACTTTTGATGACTTCCCATGTTTTCTTGACTTCCCACTTTTGATGACTTCCCAGTTTTTCTTGAATTCTCACTTTTGACGACTCCCCACGTTTTCTTGACTTCCCACTCTGGATGACCTCCCACTTTTTCTTGACTTTCCACTTTTGATGACCTCCCACTTTTTCTTGACTTCCACTTTTGATGAGTTCCCACTATTGATGACTTTCCATTTTTGGTGACATCCCACTTTTGATGGCTTCCCTCTTTTGGCAACTTCCCACGTTTTCTTGACCTCCCACTTTTTCTTTTCTTCCCAATTTTGGTGAGTTCCCACTATTGATGACTTCTCATTTTCGGTGACTTCCCACTTTTTATGACTTCCCAATTTTGAGGACTTCTCACTTTTTTCTGACTTCCCACTTTTTTTTGACTTCCTGCATTTTCTTGACTTCCCATTTTTGATGATTTCCCACTTTTTCTTGACTTCCCACTTTTTCCTAGCCTCCCTATTTTGATGACTTCCCTCTTTTAACAATTCCCCATATTTTCTTGACTTCCCGCTTTTGGTGACTTCCGCTTTTTTGTGACTTCCCACTTTTGATGACTTCCAATTTTTCTTGACTTCCCACTTTTTCTTCACTTCCCACTTTTGATGACTTCCAGTTTTTCTTGAATTCTCACTTTTGACGACTCCCCACGTTTTCTTGACTTCCCACTCTGGATGACCTCCCTTTTTCTTGACTTTCCACTTTTGATGACTTCCCCTTTTTGTTGACTTCCCACTTTTGATGAGTTCCCACTATTGATGACTTTCCATTTTTGGTGACATCCCACTTTTGATGACTTCCCTCTTTTGACGGCTTCCCACTTTTTCTTGAATTCCCATCTTTGATAACTTCCCACTATTTCCTGACATCCCATTTTTTCTTGACTTCCCACTTTTTCTTGACTTCCCACTTTTGATGACTTCCCAGTTTTTCTTGAATTCTCACTTTTGACGACTCCCCACGTTTTCTTGACTTCCCACTCTGGATGACCTCCCACTTTTTCTTGACTTTCCACTTTTGATGACTTCCCCTTTTTGTTGACTTCCCTTTTGATGAGTTTTTTTTGGTGACATCCCACTTTTGATGACTTCCCATGTTATCTTGACTTCTCATTTTTGATGACCTCCCACTTTTCATGACCTCCCACATTTTCTTGACTTCCCGCTTTCAGTGACTTCCCACTTTTTCTTGACTTCCCACTTTTGATGAGTTTCCACTATTGATGACTTTCCATTTTTGGTGACATCCCACTTTTGATAACTTCCCTCTTTTGACGACTTCCCACTTTTTCTTGAATTCCCATCTTTGATGACTTCCCACCTTTTCCTGACATCCCACTTTTCTTGACTTCCCACTTTTTCTTGACTTCCCACTTTTGAATACTTCCCACTTTTTCTTGAATTCTCATTTTTGACGACGTCCCACTTTTTCTTGATTTCCCACTTTTGATGCCTTCTCACTTTTAATAACTTCCCTTGTTATTTTGACATCTCACTGTTGATGAATTCACACTTTTAACGACTTCCCACTTCTTCTTGACTTCCCACCTTTGATGACTTCCCACTTTTTCTAGATTTGCCATTTTTGGTGACTTCCCACTTTTGATGACCTCCCACTTTTGATGAATTCCCACTTTTCTTGCCTTCCCATTTTTGATGAGTTCCCACTATTGATGACTTTCCATTTTTGGTGACTTCTCACTTTTGATGACTTCCCTCTTTTGATGACTTCCCATTTTTTCCTGACATCCCACTTTTTCTTGGCTTCCCACTTTTTCTTGACTTCCCACTTTTGATGACTTCCCACTTTTGATTACTTCCCACTTTATCCTGACTTCTCACTTTTGATGACTTCCCATTTTGGATGACTTTCCACTTTTTCTTGACTTCCCAATTTTTCATAACCTCCCTATTTTGATGAATTCACTCTTTTGATGACTCCCGACTTTTTCCTGACCTCCCGCTTTCGGTGACTTCCCAATTTTGGTAACTTCCCACTTTTGATGATTTCCTTTTTTTCATGAATACCCGCCTTCCCTTGACTTCCCACTTTTGATGACCTCCCATGTTTTCTTGACTTCCCACTTTTTCTTGAGTTCCCACGTTTTCTTGACCTCCCACTTTTTCTTTTCTTCCCAATTTGGTGAGTTCCCACTATTGATGACTTCTCATTTTCGGTGACTTCCCACTTTTTATGACTTCCCAATTTTGAGGACTTCTCACTTTTTTCTGACTTCCCACTTTTTTTTGACTTCCTGCATTTTCTTGACTTCCCATTTTTGATGATTTCCCACTTTTTCTTGACTTCCCACTTTTTCCTAGCCTCCCTATTTTGATGACTTCCCTCTTTTAACAATTCCCCATTTTTTCTTGACTTCCCAATTTTTCTTGACTTCCCACTTTTGATGACTTCCCACTTTTTCTTCCATTCTCACTTTTGACGACATCCCATTTTTTCTTGACTTCCCACTTTTGATGCTTTCTCACTTTTAATAACTTCCCTTCTTATTTTGACATCTCAGTATTGATGAATTCACACTTTTAACGACTTCCCACTTCTTCTTGACTTCCCACTTTTCTTGACTTTCCACTTTTGATGACCTCCACTTTTTCTTGACTTCCCACTTTTGATGACTTCCCAGTTTTTCTTGAATTCTCACTTTTAACGACTCCCCACGTTTTCTTGACTTCCCACTCTGGATGACCTCCGACTTTTTCTTGACTTTCCACTTTTGATGACCTCCCACTTTTTCTTGACTTCCCACTTTTGATGAGTTCCCACTATTGATGACTTTCCATTTTTGGTGACATCCCACTTTTGATGGCTTCCCTCCTTTGACAACTTCCCACTTTTTCTTGACTTCCCACCTTTGATGACTTCCCACTTTTTCTTGACTTCCCGCTTTCGATGACATCCCACTTTTTTTTGTCCTGCTAATTTTTCTTGACTTTTGATGACGTCCACGTTTTCTGGACTTCCCACTCTGGATGACCTCCCACTTTTTCTTGACTTTCCACTTTTTCTTGCCTTCCCACTTTTGATGACTTCCCACTTTTGATGACTTCCCACTTTGTCTTGACTTCCCACTTTTGTTGACTTCCCGCAATTTCTTGACTTCCCATTTTTGATGACTTCCCACTTTTTCTTGACGTCCCACTTTTGATGACTTCCCACTTTTCTTGATTTCCCACTTTTGATGAGTTCCCACTATTTCTTGACTTCCCACTTTTGATGAGTTCCCACTATTGATGACTTTCCATTTTTGGTGACATCCCACTTTTGATGACTTCCCTCTTGATGACTTCCCACTTTTCTTGATTCCCACTTTTAATGAGTTCCCACTATTGATGACTTCCACCTTTGATGACTTCCCACTTTGATGACTTCTCACTTTTTCTTGGTTTTCCGCTTTCGGTGACTTCCCACTTTTGATGCCTTCTCACTTTTAATAACTTCCCTTGTTATTTTGACATCTCACTGTTGATGAATTCACACTTTTAACGACTTCCCACTTCTTCTTGACTTCCCACTTTTCTTGACTTCCCGCATTTCTTGACTTCCCATTTTTGATGACTTCCCACGTTTTCTTGACCTGCCACTTTTTCTTTTCATGTGGTCCCACTTTTTGTGACTGTCCCACTTTTGATATGACTTTCATTTTTCTGACTTTCCCACTTTTTTTTTCTCATTTTGAACTTCCTGCATTTTCTTGACTTCCCCATTTTTGATGATTTCCCACTTTTTTCTTGACTTCCCACTTTTTCCCTAGCCTCCCTATTTTGATGACTTCCCCTTTTCACAACTCCCCATATTTTCTTGACTTCCCGCTTTTGGTGACTTCCCGCTTTTTTGTGACTTCCACTTTGATGACTCCCACTTTTTCTTGACTTCCCACTTTTTCTTGACTTCCCACTTTTGATGACTTCCCAGTTTTTTCTTGAATTCTCACTTTTGACGACTCCCCACGTTTTCTTGACTTCCACTCTGGATGACCTCCCACTTTTTCTTGACTTTCCACTTTGACGACCTCCCACTTTTTCTGACATCCCACTTTTTGATGAGTTCCCACTATTGATGACTTTCCATTTTTGGTGACATCCCACTTTGATGACTTCCCTCTTTTGACGGCTTCCCACTTTTTCTTGAATTCCCATTTTGATAACTTCCCACTATTTCCTGACATCCCATTTTTTCTGGACTTCCCACTTTTTCTTGACTTCCCACTTTTGATGACTTCCCACTTTTTCTTCAATTTTCACTTTTGACGACATCCCACTTTTTCTTGACCTCCCACTTTGATGCTTTCTCACTTTTAACAACTTCCCTTCTTATTTTGACATCTCACTGTTGTTGAATTCACACTTTAACGACTTCCCACTTCTTCTTGACTTCCCACCTTTTCTTGACTTCCCGCAATTTCTTGACTTCCCATTTTTGATGACTTCCACTTTTTCTTGACGTCCCTCTTTTGATGACTTCCCATTTTTTCTTGATTTCCACTTTTAATGAGTTCCCACTATTGATGACTTCCACCTTTGATGACTTCCCACTTTTGATGACTTCCCACTTTTTCTTGGTTTTCCGCTTTCGGTGACTTCCCACTTTTGATGCCTTCTCACTTTTAATAACTTCCCTTGTTATTTGACATCTCACTGTTGATGAATTCACACTTTTAACGACTTCCCACTTCTTCTTGACTTCCCACCTTTTCTTGACTTCCCGCATTCTTGACTTCCCATTTTTGATGACTTCCCACTTTTTCTTGACGTCCCTCTTTTGATGACTTCCCATTTTTTCTTGCTTTCCCATTTTTAATGAGTTCCCACTATTGATGACTTCCACCTGTGATGACTTCCCACTTTTGATGACTTCCCACTTTTTCTTGGTTTTCTGCTTTCGGTGACTTCCCACTTTTGATGCCTTCTCACTTCTAATAACTTCCCTTGTTATTTTGACATCTCACTGTTGATGAATTCACACTTTAACGACTTCCCACTTCTTCTTGACTTCCCACCTTTTCTTGACGTCCCACTTTTGATGACTTCCCACTTTTTCTTGACTTTCCACTTTTGATGACTTCCCCCTTTTTGTTGACTTCCCACTTTTGATGAGTTCCCACTATTGATGACTTTCCATTTTTGGTGACATCCCACTTTTGATGACTTCCCATGTTATCTTGATTTCTCATTTTTGATGACCTCCCACTTTTGATGACCTCCCACATTTTCTTGACTTCCGGCTTTCAGTGACTTCCCACTTTTTCTTGACTTCCCACTTTTGATGAGTTTCCACTATTGATGACTTTCCATTTTTGGTGACATCCCACTTTTGATAACTTCCCTCTTTTGACGACTTCCCACTTTTTCTTGAATTCCCATCTTTGATGACTTCCCACCTTTTCCTGACATCCCACTTTTCTTGACTTCCCACTTTTTCTTGACTTCCCACTTTTGAATACTTCCCACTTTTTCTTGAATTCTCATTTTTGACGACGTCCCACTTTTTCTTGATTTCCCACTTTTGATGCCTTCTCACTTTTAATAACTTCCCTTGTTATTTTGACATCTCACTGTTGATGAATTCACACTTTTAACGACTTCCCACTTCTTCTTGACCTCCCACCTTTGATGACTTCCCACTTTTTCTAGATTTGCCATTTTTGGTGACTTCCCACTTTTGATGACCTCCCACTTTTGATGAATTCCCACTTTTTCTTGACTTCCCATTTTTGATGAGTTCCCACTATTGATGACTTTCCATTTTTGGTGACTTCTCACTTTTGATGACTTCCCTCTTTTGATGACTTCCCATTTTTTCCTGACATCCCACTTTTTCTTGGCTTCCCACTTTTTCTTGACTTCCCACTTTTGATGACTTCCCACTTTTGATTACTTCCCACTTTATCCTGACTTCTCACTTTTGATGACTTCCCATTTTGGATGACTTTCCACTTTTTCTTGACTTCCCAATTTTCATAACCTCCCTATTTTGATGAATTCACTCTTTTGATGACTCCCGACTTTTTCCTGACCTCCCGCTTTCGGTGACTTCCCAATTTTGGTAACTTCCCACTTTTGATGATTTCCTTTTTTTCATGAATACCCGCCTTCTCTTGACTTCCCACTTTTGATGACCTCCCATGTTTTCTTGACTTCCCACTTTTTCTTGAGTTCCCACGTTTTCTTGACCTCCCACTTTTCTTTTCTTCCCAATTTGGTGAGTTCCCACTATTGATGACTTCTCATTTTCGGTGACTTCCCACTTTTTATGACTTCCCAATTTTGAGGACTTCTCACTTTTTTCTGACTTCCCACTTTTTTTTGACTTCCTGCATTTTCTTGACTTCCCATTTTTGATGATTTCCCACTTTTTCTTGACTTCCCACTTTTTCCTAGCCTCCCTATTTTGATGACTTCCCTCTTTTAACAATTCCCCATTTTTTCTTGACTTCCCAATTTTTCTTGACTTCCCACTTTTGATGACTTCCCACTTTTTCTTCCATTCTCACTTTTGACGACATCCCATTTTTTCTTGACTTCCCACTTTTGATGCTTTCTCACTTTTAATAACTTCCCTTCTTATTTTGACATCTCAGTATTGATGAATTCACACTTTTAACGACTTCCCACTTCTTCTTGACTTCCCACTTTTTCTTGACTTTCCACTTTTGATGACCTCCCACTTTTTCTTGACTTCCCACTTTTGATGACTTCCCAGTTTTTCTTGAATTCTCACTTTTAAACGACTCCCCACGTTTTCTTGACTTCCCACTCTGGATGACCTCCGACTTTTTCTTGACTTCCACTTTTGATGACCTCCCACTTTTTCTTGACTTCCCACTTTTGATGAGTTCCCACTATTGATGACTTTCCATTTTTGGTGACATCCCACTTTTGATGGCTTCCCTCCTTTGACAACTTCCCACTTTTTCTTGACTTCCCACCTTTGATGACTTCCCACTTTTTCTTGACTTCCCGCTTTCGATGACATCCCACTTTTTTTGTCCTGCTAATTTTTCTTGACTTTTGATGACGTCCCACGTTTTCTGGACTTCCCACTCTGGATGACCTCCCACTTTTTCTTGACTTTCCACTTTTTCTTGCCTTCCCACTTTTGATGACTTCCCACTTTTGATGACTTCCCACTTTGTCTTGACTTCCCACTTTTGTTGACTTCTCACTTTTGATAACTTCCCATGTTATCTTGACTTCTCATTTTTGATGACCTCCCACTTTTGATGACCTCCCACATTTTCTTGACTTCCCGATTTCAGTGACTTCCCACTTTTCTTGACTTCCCACTTTTGATGAGTTCCCACTATTGATGACTTTCCATTTTTGGTGACATCCCACTTTTGATGACTTCCCTCTTTGATGACTTCCCACTTTTTCTGATTTCCCACTTTTAATGAGTTCCCACTATTGATGACTTCCACCTTGATGACTTCCCACTTTTGATGACTTCTCACTTTTTCTTGGTTTTCCGCTTCCGGTGACTTCCCACTTTTGATGCCTTCTCACTTTAATAACTTCCCTTGTTATTTTGACATCTCACTGTTGATGAATTCACACTTTTAACGACTTCCCACTTCTTCTTGACTTCCCACCTTTTCTTGACTTCCCGCAATTTCTTGACTTCCCATTTTTGATGACTTCCCACTTTTCCTTGACGTCCCACTTTTGATGACTTCCCACTTTTTCTTGATTTCCCACTTTTGATGAGTTCCCACTATTGATGACTTCCACCTTTTCCTGACATCCCACTTTTTCTTGACTTCCCACTTTTTCTTGACTTCCCACTTTTGATGACTTCCCAATTTTGGTAACTTCCCACTTTTTCTTTTCTTCCCACTTTTGGTGAGTTCCCACTATTGATGACTTCTCATTTTCGGTGACTTCCCACTTTTTATGACTTCCCAATTTTGAGGACTTCTCACTTTTTTCTGACTTCCCACTTTTTTTTGACTTCCTGAATTTTCTTGACTTCCCATTTTTAATGATTTCCCACTTTTTCTTGACTTCCCACTTTTTCCTAGCCTCCCTATTTGGATGACTTCCCTCTTTTCACAACTCCCCATATTTTCTTGACTTCCCGCTTTTGGTGACTTCCCGCTTTTTTGTGACTTCCCACTTTTGATGACTTCCCATGTTTTCTTGACTTCCCACTTTTGATGACTTCCCAGTTTTTCTTGAATTCTCACTTTTGACGACTCCCCACGTTTTCTTGACTTCCCACTCTGGATGACCTCCCACTTTTTCTTGACTTTCCACTTTTGATGACCTCCCACTTTTTCTTGACTTCCCACTTTTGATGAGTTCCCACTATTGATGACTTTCCATTTTTGGTGACATCCCACTTTTGATGGCTTCCCTCTTTTGGCAACTTCCCACTTTTTCTTGACTTCCCACCTTTGACGACTTCCCACTTTTTCTTGACTTCCCGCTTTCGATGACATCCCACTTTTTTTTGTCCTGCTAATTTTTCTTGACTTTTGATGACGTCCCACGTTTTCTGGACTTCCCACTCTGGATGACCTCCCACTTTTTCTTGACTTTCCACTTTTTCTTGCCTTCCCACTTTTGATAACTTCCCTCTTTTGACGACTTCCCACTTTTTCCTGAATTCCTCTCTTTCGATGACTTTCCCACCTTTTGAACTTCCCACTTTTTGACTTTCCCACTTTTTTTGAATACTTCCCACTTTCTGACTCCCATTTTTGACGACGTCCCATTTTTGACGACGTCCCACTTTTTCTTGATTTCCCACTTTTGATGCCTTCTCACTTTTAATAACTTCCCTTGTTATTTTGACATCTCACTTTTGATGAATTCACACTTTTAACGACTTCCCACTTCTTCTTGACTTCCCACCTTTGATGACTTCCCACTTTTTCTAGATTTGCCATTTTTGGTGACTTCCCACTTTTGATGACCTCCCACTTTTGATGAATTCCCACTTTTTCTTGACTTCCCATTTTTGATGAGTTCCCACTATTGATGACTTTCCATTTTTGGTGACTTCTCACTTTTGATGACTTCCCTCTTTTGATGACTTCCCATTTTTTCCTGACATCCCACTTTTTCTTGACTTCCCACTTTTTCTTGACTTCCCATTTTTGATGACTTCCCACTTTTGATTACTTCCCCACTTTATCCTGACTTCTCACTTTTGATGACTTCCCATTTTGGGATGACTTTCCACTTTTTCTTGACTTCCCAATTTTTCATAACCTCCCTATTTTGATGAATTCACTCTTTTGATGACTCCCGACTTTTTCCTGACCTTCCCGCTTTCGGTGGACTTCCCAATTTGGTAACTTCCCACTTTTGATGATTTCCTTTTTTGATGAATACCCGCCTTCTCTTGACTTCCCACTTTTGATGACCTCCCATGTTTTCTTGACTTCCCACTTTTCTTGAGTTCCCACGTTTTCTTGACCTCCCACTTTTCTTTTCTTCCCAATTTTGGTGAGTTCCCACTATTGATGACTTCTCATTTTCGGTGACTTCCCACTTTTTATGACTTCCCAATTTTGAGGACTTCTCACTTTTTTCTGACTTCCCACTTTTTTTTGACTTCCTGCATTTTCTTGACTTCCCATTTTTGATGATTTCCCACTTTTTCTTGACTTCCCACTTTTTCCTAGCCTCCCTATTTTGATGACTTCCCTCTTTTAACAATCCCCATATTTTCTTGACTTCCCGCTTTTGGTGACTTCCGCTTTTTTGTGACTTCCCACTTTGATGACTTCCCAATTTTCTTGACTTCCCACTTTTTCTTCACTTCCCACTTTGACGATCTCCCAGTTTTTCTTGAATTCTCACTTTGACGACTCCCCACGTTTTCTTGACTTCCCACTCTGGATGACCTCCCACTTTTTCTTGACTTTCCACTTTTGATGACTTCCCCCTTTTTGTTGACTTCCCACTTTTGATGAGTTCCCACTATTGATGACTTTCCATTTTTGGTGACATCCCACTTTTGATGACTTCCTCTTTTGACGGCTTCCCACTTTTTCTTGAATTCCCATCTTTGATAACTTCCCACTATTTCCTGACATCCCATTTTTCTTGACTTCCCACTTTTTCTGACTTCCCACTTTTGATGACTTCCCACTTTTCTTCAATTCTCACTTTTGACGACATCCCATTTTTTCTTGACTTCCCATTTTTGATGCTTTCTCACTTTTAATAACTTCCCTTCTTATTTGACATCTCACTATTGATGAATTCACACTTTTAACGACTTCCCACTTCTTCTTGACTTCCCACCTTTTCTGACTTCCCGCAATTTCTTGACTTCCCATTTTTGATGACTTCCCACTTTTTCTTGACTTCCCACTTTTGATGACTTCCCATTTTTTTTTGAATTCTCACTTTTGACGACTCCCCACGTTTTCTTGACTTCCCACTCTGGATGACCTCCCACTTTTTCTTGACTTTCCACTTTTGATGACCTCCCACTTTTTCTTGACTTCCCACTTTTGATGACTTCCCAGTTTTCTTGAATTCTCACTTTTGACGACTCCCCACGTTTTCTTGACTTCCCACTCTGGATGACCTCCCACTTTTTCTTGACTTTCCACTTTTGATGACTTCCCCCTTTTTGTCGACTTCCCACTTTTGATGAGTTCCCATTATTGATGACTTTCCATTTTTGGTGACATCCCACTTTTGATGACTTCCCTCTTTTGGCGGCTTCCCACTTTTTCTTGAATTCCCATCTTTGATAACTTCCCACTATTTCCTGACATCCCATTTTTTCTTGACTTCCCACTTTTTCTTGACTTCCCACTTTTGATGACTTCCCACTTTTTCTTCAATTCTCACTTTTGACGACATCCCATTTTTTCTTGACTTCCCACTTTTGATGCTTTCTCATTTTAATAACTTCCCTTCTTATTTTGACATCTCACTATTGATGAATTCACACTTTTAACGACTTCCCACTTCTTCTTGACTTCCCACCTTTTCTTGACTTCCCCCAATTTCTTGACTTCCCATTTTTGATGACTTCCCACTTTTTCTTGACTTTCCACTTTGATGACCTCCCACGTTTCTGGACTTCCCACTCTGGATGACCTCCCACTTTTTCTTGACTTTCCACTTTTTCTTGCCTTCCCACTTTTGATGACTTCCCACTTTTGATGACTTCCCACTTTGTCTGACTTCCCACTTTTGTTGACTTCTCACTTTTGATAACTTCCCATGTTATCTTGACTTCTCATTTTTGATGACCTCCCACTTTTGATGACCTCCCACATTTTCTTGACTTCCTGCTTTCAGTGACTTCCCACTTTTTCTTGACTTCCCACTTTTGATGAGTTCCCACTATTGATGACTTTCCATTTTTGGTGACATCCCACTTTGATAACTTCCCTCTTTTGACGACTTCCCACTTTTTCTTGAATTCCCATCTTTGATGACTTCCCACCATTTCCTGACACCCACTTTTTCTTGACTTCCCACTTTTTCTTGACTTCCCACTTTTGATGACTTCCCACTTTTTCTTGAATTCTCATTTTTGACGACGTCCCACTTTTTCTTGATTTCCCACTTTTGATGCCTTCTCACTTTTAATAACTTCCCTTGTTATTTTGACATCTCACTGTTGATGAATTCACACTTTTAACGACTTCCCACTTCTTCTTGACTTCCCACCTTTGATGACTTCCCACTTTTTCTAGATTTGCCATTTTTGGTGACTTCCCACTTTTGATGACATCCCACTTTTGATGAATTCCCACTTTTTCTTGACTTCCCACTTTTGATGAGTTCCCACTATTGATGACTTTCCATTTTTGGTGACTTCTCACTTTTGATGACTTCCCTCTTTTGATGACTTCCATTTTTTCCTGACATCCCACTTTTTCTTGACTTCCCACTTTTTCTTGACTTCCCACTTTTTATGACTTCCCAATTTTGAGGACTTCTCACTTTTTTCTGACTTCCCATTTTTTTTTGACTTCCTGCATTTTCTTGACTTCCCATTTTTGATGATTTCCCACTTTTTCTTGACTTCCCACTTTTTCCTAGCCTCCTTATTTTGATGACTTCCCTCTTTTAACAACTCCCATATTTTCTTGACTTCCCGCTTTTGGTGACTTCCGCTTTTTTGTGACTTCCCACTTTTGATGACTTCCCACTTTTTCTTGACTTCCCACTTTTTCTTGACTTCCCACTTTTGATGACTTCCCAGTTTTTCTTGAATTCTCACTTTTGACGACTCCCCACGTTTTCTTGACTTCCCACTTTTTCTTGACTTCCCACTTTTGATGACTTCCCAATTTTGGTAACTTCCCACTTTTGATGATTTCCTTCTTTTGATGACTGCCCGCCTTCTCTTGACTTCCCACTTTTGATGACCTCCCATGTTTTCTTGACTTCCCACTTTTTCTTGAGTTCCCACGTTTTCTTGACCTGCCACTTTTTCTTTTCTTCCCACTTTTGGTGAGTTCCCACTATTGATGACTTTTCATTTTCGGTGACTTCCCACTTTTTATGACTTCCCAATTTTGAGGACTTCTCACTTTTTTCTGACTTCCCACTTTTTTTTGACTTCCTGCATTTTCTTGACTTCCCATTTTTGATGATTTCCCACTTTTCTTGACTTCCCACTTTTTCCTAGCCTCCCTGTTTTGATGACTTCCCTCTTTTCACAACTCCCCATATTTTCTTGACTTCCCGCTTTTGGTGACTTCCCGCTTTTTTGTGACTTCCCACTTTTGATGACTTCCCACTTTTTCTTGACTTCCCACTTTTTCTTGACTTCCCACTTTTGATGACTTCCCAGTTTTTCTTGAATTCTCACTTTTGACGACTCCCCACGTTTTCTTGACTTCCCACTCTGGATGACCTCCCACTTTTTCTTGACTTTCTACTTTTGACGACCTCCCACTTTTTCTTGACTTCCCACTTTTGATGAGTTCCCACTATTGATAACTTTCCATTTTTGGTGACATCCCACTTTTGATGACTTCCCTCTTTTGACGGCTTCCCACTTTTTCTTGAATTCCCATTTTTTGATAACTTCCCACTATTTCCTGACATCCATTTTTTTCTGGACTTCCCACTTTTCTTGACTTCCCACTTTTGATGACTTCCCACTTTCTCTTCAATTTTCACTTTTGACGACATCCCACTTTTTCTTGACCTCCCACTTTTGATGCTTTCTCACTTTTAACAACTTCCCTTCTTATTTTGACATCCCACTGTTGTTGAATTCACACTTTTAACGACTTCCCACTTCTTCTTGACTTCCCACCTTTTCTTGACTTCCCGCAATTTCTTGACTTCCCATTTTGATGACTTCCCACTTTTTCTTGACGTCCCTCTTTTGATGACTTCCCATTTTTTCTTGATTTCCCACTTTTAATGAGTTCCCACTATTGATGACTTCCACCTTTGATGACTTCCCACTTTTGATGACTTCCCAATTTTCTCTTGGTTTTCCGCTTTCGGTGACTTCCCACTTTTGATGCCTTCTCACTTTTAATAACTTCCCTTGTTATTTTGACATCTCACTGTTGATGAATTCACACTTTTAACGACTTCCCACTTCTTCTTGACTTCCCACCTTTTCTTGACTTCCCGCAATTTCTTGACTTCCCATTTTTGATGACTTCCCACTTTTTCTTGACGTCCCTCTTTTGATGACTTCCCATTTTTCTTGCTTTCCCATTTTTAATGAGTTCCCACTATTGATGACTTCCACCTGTGATGACTTCCCACTTTTGATGACTTCCCACTTTTTCTTGGTTTTCCGCTTTCGGTGACTTCCCACTTTTGATGCCTTCTCACTTCTAATAACTTCCCTTGTTATTTTGACATCTCACTGTTGATGAATTCACACTTTTAACGACTTCCCACTTCTTCTTGACTTCCCACCTTTTCTTGACGTCCCACTTTTGATGACTTCCCACTTTTTCTTGATTTCCACTTTTGATGAGTTCCCACTATTGATGACTTCCACCTTTTCCTGACATCCCACTTTTTCTTGACTTCCCACTTTTCTTGACTTCCCACTTTTGATGACTTCCCACTTTTGATGAATTCCCACTTTTTCTTGACTTCCCATTTTGATGAGTTCCACTATTGATGACTTTCCATTTTTGGTGACTTCTCACTTTTGATGACTTCCCTCTTTTGATGACTTCCCATTTTTTCCTGACATCCCACTTTTCTTGACTTCCCACTTTTTATGACTTCCCAATTTTGAGGACTTCTCACTTTTTTCTGACTTCCCATTTTTTTTGACTTCCTGCATTTTCTTGACTTCCCATTTTTGATGATTTCCCACTTTTTCTTGACTTCCCACTCTTTCCTAGCCTCCCTATTTTGATGACTTCCCTCTTTTAACAACTCCCCATATTTTCTTGACTTCCCGCTTTTGGTGACTTCCGCTTTTTTGTGACTTCCCACTTTTGATGACTTCCCACTTTTTCTTGACTTCCCACTTTTTCTTGACTTCCCACTTTGATGACTTCCCAGTTTTTCTTGAATTCTCACTTTTGACGACTCCCCACGTTTCTTGACTTCCCACTTTTCTTGACTTCCCACTTTTGATGACTTCCCAATTTTGGTAACTTCCCACTTTGATGATTTCCTTCTTTTGATGACTGCCCGCCTTCTCTTGACTTCCCACTTTTGATGACCTCCCATGTTTTCTTGACTTCCCACTTTTTCTTGAGTTCCCACGTTTTCTTGACCTGCCACTTTTTCTTTTCTTCCCACTTTTGGTGAGTTCCCACTATTGATGACTTTTCATTTTCGGTGACTTCCCACTTTTTATGACTTCCCAATTTTGAGGACTTCTCACTTTTTTCTGACTTCCCACTTTTTTTTGACTTCCTGCATTTTCTTGACTTCCCATTTTTGATGATTTCCCACTTTTTCTTGACTTCCCACTTTTTCCTAGCCTCCCTATTTTGATGACTTCCCTCTTTTCACAACTCCCCATATTTTCTTGACTTCCCGCTTTTGGTGACTTCCCGCTTTTTGTGACTTCCCACTTTTGATGACTTCCCACTTTTTCTTGACTTCCCACTTTTCTTGACTTCCCACTTTTGATGACTTCCCAGTTTTTCTTGAATTCTCACTTTTGACGACTCCCCACGTTTTCTTGACTTCCCACTCTGGATGACCTCCCACTTTTTCTTGACTTTCCACTTTTGACGACCTCCCACTTTTTCTTGACATCCCACTTTTGATGAGTTCCCACTATTGATGACTTTCCATTTTTGGTGACATCCCACTTTTGATGACTTCCCTCTTTTGACGGCTTCCCACTTTTTCTTGAATTCCCATTTTGATAACTTCCCACTATTTCCTGACATCCCATTTTTTCTGGACTTCCCACTTTTTCTTGACTTCCCACTTTTGATGACTTCCCACTTTTTCTTCAATTTTCACTTTTGACGACATCCCACTTTTTCTTGACCTCCCACTTTTGATGCTTTCTCACTTTTAACAACTTCCCTTCTTATTTTGACATCTCACTGTTGTTGAATTCACACTTTTAACGACTTCCCACTTCTTCTTGACTTCCCACCTTTTCTTGACTTCCCGCAATTTCTTGACTTCCCATTTTTGATGACTTCCCACTTTTTCTTGACGTCCCTCTTTTGATGACTTCCCATTTTTTCTTGATTTCCCACTTTTAATGAGTTCCCACTATTGATGACTTCCACCTTTGATGACTTCCCACTTTTGATGACTTCCCACTTTTTCTTGGTTTTCCGCTTTCGGTGACTTCCCACTTTTGATGCCTTCTCACTTTTAATAACTTCCCTTGTTATTTTGACATCTCACTGTTGATGAATTCACACTTTTAACGACTTCCCACTTCTTCTTGACTTCCCACCTTTTCTTGACTTCCCGCAATTTCTTGACTTCCCATTTTTGATGACTTCCCACTTTTTCTTGACGTCCCTCTTTTGATGACTTCCCATTTTTTCTTGCTTTCCCATTTTTAATGAGTTCCCACTATTGATGACTTCCACCTGTGATGACTTCCCACTTTTGATGACTTCCCACTTTTTCTTGGTTTTCTGCTTTCGGTGACTTCCCACTTTTGATGCCTTCTCACTTCTAATAACTTCCCTTGTTATTTTGACATCTCACTGTTGATGAATTCACACTTTTAACGACTTCCCACTTCTTCTTGACTTCCCACCTTTTCTTGACGTCCCACTTTTGATGACTTCCCACTTTTTCTTGACTTTCCACTTTTGATGACTTCCCCCTTTTTGTTGACTTCCCACTTTTGATGAGTTCCCACTATTGATGACTTTCCATTTTTGGTGACATCCCACTTTTGATGACTTCCCATGTTATCTTGATTTCTCATTTTTGATGACCTCCCACTTTTGATGACCTCCCACATTTTCTTGACTTCCGGCTTTCAGTGACTTCCCACTTTTTCTTGACTTCCCACTTTTGATGAGTTTCCACTATTGATGACTTTCCATTTTTGGTGACATCCCACTTTTGATAACTTCCCTCTTTTGACGACTTCCCACTTTTTCTTGAATTCCCATCTTTGATGACTTCCCACCTTTTCCTGACATCCCACTTTTCTTGACTTCCCACTTTTTCTTGACTTCCCACTTTTGAATACTTCCCACTTTTTCTTGAATTCTCATTTTTGACGACGTCCCACTTTTTCTTGATTTCCCACTTTTGATGCCTTCTCACTTTTAATAACTTCCCTTGTTATTTTGACATCTCACTGTTGATGAATTCACACTTTTAACGACTTCCCACTTCTTCTTGACCTCCCACCTTTGATGACTTCCCACTTTTTCTAGATTTGCCATTTTTGGTGACTTCCCACTTTTGATGACCTCCCACTTTTGATGAATTCCCACTTTTTCTTGACTTCCCATTTTTGATGAGTTCCCACTATTGATGACTTTCCATTTTTGGTGACTTCTCACTTTTGATGACTTCCCTCTTTTGATGACTTCCCATTTTTTCCTGACATCCCACTTTTTCTTGGCTTCCCACTTTTTCTTGACTTCCCACTTTTGATGACTTCCCACTTTTGATTACTTCCCACTTTATCCTGACTTCTCACTTTTGATGACTTCCCATTTTGGATGACTTTCCACTTTTTCTTGACTTCCCAATTTTTCATAACCTCCCTATTTTGATGAATTCACTCTTTTGATGACTCCCGACTTTTTCCTGACCTCCCGCTTTCGGTGACTTCCCAATTTTGGTAACTTCCCACTTTTGATGATTTCCTTTTTTTCATGAATACCCGCCTTCTCTTGACTTCCCACTTTTGATGACCTCCCATGTTTTCTTGACTTCCCACTTTTTCTTGAGTTCCCACGTTTTCTTGACCTCCCACTTTTTCTTTTCTTCCCAATTTTGGTGAGTTCCCACTATTGATGACTTCTCATTTTCGGTGACTTCCCACTTTTTATGACTTCCCAATTTGAGGACTTCTCACTTTTTTCTGACTTCCCACTTTTTTTGACTTCCTGCATTTTCTTGACTTCCCATTTTTGATGATTTCCCACTTTTTCTTGACTTCCCACTTTTTCCTAGCCTCCCTATTTTGATGACTTCCCTCTTTTAACAATTCCCCATTTTTTCTTGACTTCCCAATTTTTCTTGACTTCCCACTTTTGATGACTTCCCACTTTTTCTTCCATTCTCACTTTTGACGACATCCCATTTTTTCTTGACTTCCCACTTTTGATGCTTTCTCACTTTTAATAACTTCCCTTCTTATTTTGACATCTCAGTATTGATGAATTCACACTTTTAACGACTTCCCACTTCTTCTTGACTTCCCACTTTTTCTTGACTTTCCACTTTTGATGACCTCCCACTTTTTCTTGACTTCCCACTTTTGATGACTTCCCAGTTTTTCTTGAATTCTCACTTTTAACGACTCCCCACGTTTTCTTGACTTCCCACTCTGGATGACCTCCGACTTTTTCTTGACTTTCCACTTTTGATGACCTCCCACTTTTTCTTGACTTCCCACTTTTGATGAGTTCCCACTATTGATGACTTTCCATTTTTGGTGACATCCCACTTTTGATGGCTTCCCTCCTTTGACAACTTCCCACTTTTTCTTGACTTCCCACCTTTGATGACTTCCCACTTTTTCTTGACTTCCCGCTTTCGATGACATCCCACTTTTTTTTGTCCTGCTAATTTTTCTTGACTTTTGATGACGTCCCACGTTTTCTGGACTTCCCACTCTGGATGACCTCCCACTTTTTCTTGACTTTCCACTTTTTCTTGCCTTCCCACTTTTGATGACTTCCCACTTTTGATGACTTCCCACTTTGTCTTGACTTCCCACTTTTGTTGACTTCTCACTTTTGATAACTTCCCATGTTATCTTGACTTCTCATTTTTGATGACCTCCCACTTTTGATGACCTCCCACATTTTCTTGACTTCCCGATTTCAGTGACTTCCCACTTTTTCTTGACTTCCCACTTTTGATGAGTTCCCACTATTGATGACTTTCCATTTTTGGTGACATCCCACTTTTGATGACTTCCCTCTTTTGATGACTTCCCACTTTTTCTTGATTTCCCACTTTTAATGAGTTCCCACTATTGATGACTTCCACCTTTGATGACTTCCCACTTTTGATGACTTCTCACTTTTTCTTGGTTTTCCGCTTTCGGTGACTTCCCACTTTTGATGCCTTCTCACTTTTAATAACTTCCCTTGTTATTTTGACATCTCACTGTTGATGAATTCACACTTTTAACGACTTCCCACTTCTTCTTGACTTCCCACCTTTTCTTGACTTCCCGCAATTTCTTGACTTCCCATTTTTGATGACTTCCCACTTTTCCTTGACGTCCCACTTTTGATGACTTCCCACTTTTTCTTGATTTCCCACTTTTGATGAGTTCCCACTATTGATGACTTCCACCTTTTCCTGACATCCCACTTTTTCTTGACTTCCCACTTTTTCTTGACTTCCCACTTTTGATGACTTCCCAATTTTGGTAACTTCCCACTTTTTCTTTTCTTCCCACTTTTGGTGAGTTCCCACTATTGATGACTTCTCATTTTCGGTGACTTCCCACTTTTTATGACTTCCCAATTTTGAGGACTTCTCACTTTTTTCTGACTTCCCACTTTTTTTTGACTTCCTGAATTTTCTTGACTTCCCATTTTTAATGATTTCCCACTTTTTCTTGACTTCCCACTTTTTCCTAGCCTCCCTATTTGGATGACTTCCCTCTTTTCACAACTCCCCATATTTTCTTGACTTCCCGCTTTTGGTGACTTCCCGCTTTTTTGTGACTTCCCACTTTTGATGACCTCCCACTTTTTCTTGACTTTCCACTTTTGATGACCTCCCACTTTTTCTTGACTTCCCACTTTTGATGAGTTCCCACTATTGATGACTTTCCATTTTTGGTGACATCCCACTTTTGATGGCTTCCCTCTTTTGGCAACTTCCCACTTTTTCTTGACTTCCCACCTTTGACGACTTCCCACTTTTTCTTGACTTCCCGCTTTCGATGACATCCCACTTTTTTTTGTCCTGCTAATTTTTCTTGACTTTTGATGACGTCCCACGTTTTCTGGACTTCCCACTCTGGATGACCTCCCACTTTTTCTTGACTTTCCACTTTTTCTTGCCTTCCCACTTTTGATAACTTCCCTCTTTTGACGACTTCCCACTTTTTCTTGAATTCCCATCTTTGATGACTTCCCACCTTTTCCTGACATCCCATTTTTCTTGACTTCCCACTTTTTCTTGACTTCCCACTTTTGAATACTTCCCACTTTTTCTTGAATTCTCATTTTTGACGACGTCCCACTTTTTCTTGATTTCCCACTTTTGATGCCTTCTCACTTTTAATAACTTCCCTTGTTATTTTGACATCTCACTTTTGATGAATTCACACTTTTAACGACTTCCCACTTCTTCTTGACTTCCCACCTTTGATGACTTCCCACTTTTTCTAGATTTGCCATTTTTGGTGACTTCCCACTTTTGATGACCTCCCACTTTTGATGAATTCCCACTTTTTCTTGACTTCCCATTTTTGATGAGTTCCCACTATTGATGACTTTCCATTTTTGGTGACTTCTCACTTTTGATGACTTCCCTCTTTTGATGACTTCCCATTTTTTCCTGACATCCCACTTTTTCTTGACTTCCCACTTTTTCTTGACTTCCCATTTTTGATGACTTCCCACTTTTGATTACTTCCCACTTTATCCTGACTTCTCACTTTTGATGACTTCCCATTTTGGATGACTTTCCACTTTTTCTTGACTTCCCAATTTTCATAACCTCCCTATTTTGATGAATTCACTCTTTTGATGACTCCCGACTTTTTCCTGACCTCCCGCTTTCGGTGACTTCCCAATTTTGGTAACTTCCCACTTTTGATGATTTCCTTTTTTTGATGAATACCCGCCTTCTCTTGACTTCCCACTTTTGATGACCTCCCATGTTTTCTTGACTTCCCACTTTTTCTTGAGTTCCCACGTTTTCTTGACCTCCCACTTTTTCTTTTCTTCCCAATTTTGGTGAGTTCCCACTATTGATGACTTCTCATTTTCGGTGACTTCCCACTTTTTATGACTTCCCAATTTTGAGGACTTCTCACTTTTTTCTGACTTCCCACTTTTTTTTGACTTCCTGCATTTTCTTGACTTCCCATTTTTGATGATTTCCCACTTTTTCTTGACTTCCCACTTTTTCCTAGCCTCCCTATTTTGATGACTTCCCTCTTTTAACAATTCCCCATATTTTCTTGACTTCCCGCTTTTGGTGACTTCCGCTTTTTTGTGACTTCCCACTTTTGATGACTTCCCAATTTTTCTTGACTTCCCACTTTTTCTTCACTTCCCACTTTTGACGATCTCCCAGTTTTTCTTGAATTCTCACTTTTGACGACTCCCCACGTTTTCTTGACTTCCCACTCTGGATGACCTCCCACTTTTTCTTGACTTTCCACTTTTGATGACTTCCCCCTTTTTGTTGACTTCCCACTTTTGATGAGTTCCCACTATTGATGACTTTCCATTTTTGGTGACATCCCACTTTTGATGACTTCCCTCTTTTGACGGCTTCCCACTTTTTCTTGAATTCCCATCTTTGATAACTTCCCACTATTTCCTGACATCCCATTTTTTCTTGACTTCCCACTTTTTCTTGACTTCCCACTTTTGATGACTTCCCACTTTTTCTTCAATTCTCACTTTTGACGACATCCCATTTTTTCTTGACTTCCCATTTTTGATGCTTTCTCACTTTTAATAACTTCCCTTCTTATTTTGACATCTCACTATTGATGAATTCACACTTTTAACGACTTCCCACTTCTTCTTGACTTCCCACCTTTTCTTGACTTCCCGCAATTTCTTGACTTCCCATTTTTGATGACTTCCCACTTTTTCTTGACTTCCCACTTTTGATGACTTCCCATTTTTTTTTGAATTCTCACTTTTGACGACTCCCCACGTTTTCTTGACTTCCCACTCTGGATGACCTCCCACTTTTTCTTGACTTTCCACTTTTGATGACCTCCCACTTTTTCTTGACTTCCCACTTTTGATGACTTCCCAGTTTTTCTTGAATTCTCACTTTTGACGACTCCCCACGTTTTCTTGACTTCCCACTCTGGATGACCTCCCACTTTTTCTTGACTTTCCACTTTTGATGACTTCCCCCTTTTTGTCGACTTCCCACTTTTGATGAGTTCCCATTATTGATGACTTTCCATTTTTGGTGACATCCCACTTTTGATGACTTCCCTCTTTTGGCGGCTTCCCACTTTTTCTTGAATTCCCATCTTTGATAACTTCCCACTATTTCCTGACATCCCATTTTTTCTTGACTTCCCACTTTTTCTTGACTTCCCACTTTTGATGACTTCCCACTTTTTCTTCAATTCTCACTTTTGACGACATCCCATTTTTTCTTGACTTCCCACTTTTGATGCTTTCTCACTTTTAATAACTTCCCTTCTTATTTTGACATCTCACTATTGATGAATTCACACTTTTAACGACTTCCCACTTCTTCTTGACTTCCCACCTTTTCTTGACTTCCCCCAATTTCTTGACTTCCCATTTTTGATGACTTCCCACTTTTTCTTGACTTTCCACTTTTGATGACCTCCCACGTTTTCTGGACTTCCCACTCTGGATGACCTCCCACTTTTTCTTGACTTTCCACTTTTTCTTGCCTTCCCACTTTTGATGACTTCCCACTTTTGATGACTTCCCACTTTGTCTTGACTTCCCACTTTTGTTGACTTCTCACTTTTGATAACTTCCCATGTTATCTTGACTTCTCATTTTGATGACCTCCCACTTTTGATGACCTCCCACATTTTCTTGACTTCCTGCTTTCAGTGACTTCCCACTTTTTCTTGACTTCCCACTTTTGATGAGTTCCCACTATTGATGACTTTCCATTTTTTGGTGACATCCCACTTTTGATAACTTCCCTCTTTTGACGACTTCCCACTTTTTCTTGAATTCCCATCTTTGATGACTTCCCACCATTTCCTGACACCCACTTTTTCTTGACTTCCCACTTTTTCTTGACTTCCCACTTTTGATGACTTCCCACTTTTTCTTGAATTCTCATTTTTGACGACGTCCCACTTTTTCTTGATTTCCCACTTTTGATGCCTTCTCACTTTTAATAACTTCCCTTGTTATTTTGACATCTCACTGTTGATGAATTCACACTTTTAACGACTTCCCACTTCTTCTTGACTTCCCACCTTTGATGACTTCCCACTTTTTCTAGATTTGCCATTTTTGGTGACTTCCCACTTTTGATGACATCCCACTTTTGATGAATTCCCACTTTTTCTTGACTTCCCACTTTTGATGAGTTCCCACTATTGATGACTTTCCATTTTTGGTGACTTCTCACTTTTGATGACTTCCCTCTTTTGATGACTTCCCATTTTTTCCTGACATCCCACTTTTTCTTGACTTCCCACTTTTTCTTGACTTCCCACTTTTTATGACTTCCCAATTTTGAGGACTTCTCACTTTTTTCTGACTTCCCATTTTTTTTGACTTCCTGCATTTTCTTGACTTCCCATTTTTGATGATTTCCCACTTTTTCTTGACTTCCCACTTTTTCCTAGCCTCCTTATTTTGATGACTTCCCTCTTTTAACAACTCCCCATATTTTCTTGACTTCCCGCTTTTGGTGACTTCCGCTTTTTTGTGACTTCCCACTTTTGATGACTTCCCACTTTTTCTTGACTTCCCACTTTTTCTTGACTTCCCACTTTTGATGACTTCCCAGTTTTTCTTGAATTCTCACTTTTGACGACTCCCCACGTTTTCTTGACTTCCCACTTTTTCTTGACTTCCCACTTTTGATGACTTCCCAATTTTGGTAACTTCCCACTTTTGATGATTTCCTTCTTTTGATGACTGCCCGCCTTCTCTTGACTTCCCACTTTTGATGACCTCCCATGTTTTCTTGACTTCCCACTTTTTCTTGAG
Organism: Sanderia malayensis; assembly: GCA_013076295.1. Taxonomy (NCBI): domain Eukaryota; kingdom Metazoa; phylum Cnidaria; class Scyphozoa; order Semaeostomeae; family Pelagiidae; genus Sanderia; species Sanderia malayensis. Next base: position 23,783 of record RQOL01000276.1, read on the forward strand.
TTCCCACGTTTTCTTGACCTGCCACTTTTTCTTTTCTTCCCACTTTTGGTGAGTTCCCACTATTGATGACTTTTCATTTTCGGTGACTTCCCACTTTTTATGACTTCCCAATTTTGAGGACTTCTCACTTTTTTCTGACTTCCCACTTTTTTTTGACTTCCTGCATTTTCTTGACTTCCCATTTTTGATGATTTCCCACTTTTTCTTGACTTCCCACTTTTTCCTAGCCTCCCTATTTTGATGACTTCCCTCTTTTCACAACTCCCCATATTTTCTTGACTTCCCGCTTTTGGTGACTTCCCGCTTTTTTGTGACTTCCCACTTTTGATGACTTCCCACTTTTTCTTGACTTCCCACTTTTTCTTGACTTCCCACTTTTGATGACTTCCCAGTTTTTCTTGAATTCTCACTTTTGACGACTCCCCACGTTTTCTTGACTTCCCACTCTGGATGACCTCCCACTTTTTCTTGACTTTCTACTTTTGACGACCTCCCACTTTTTCTTGACTTCCCACTTTTGATGAGTTCCCACTATTGATAACTTTCCATTTTTGGTGACATCCCACTTTTGATGACTTCCCTCTTTTGACGGCTTCCCACTTTTTCTTGAATTCCCATTTTTGATAACTTCCCACTATTTCCTGACATCCCATTTTTTCTGGACTTCCCACTTTTTCTTGACTTCCCACTTTTGATGACTTCCCACTTTTTCTTCAATTTTCACTTTTGACGACATCCCACTTTTTCTTGACCTCCCACTTTTGATGCTTTCTCACTTTTAACAACTTCCCTTCTTATTTTGACATCTCACTGTTGTTGAATTCACACTTTTAACGACTTCCCACTTCTTCTTGACTTCCCACCTTTTCTTGACTTCCCGCAATTTCTTGACTTCCCATTTTTGATGACTTCCCACTTTTTCTTGACGTCCCTCTTTTGATGACTTCCCATTTTTTCTTGATTTCCCACTTTTAATGAGTTCCCACTATTGATGACTTCCACCTTTGATGACTTCCCACTTTTGATGACTTCCCACTTTTTCTTGGTTTTCCGCTTTCGGTGACTTCCCACTTTTGATGCCTTCTCACTTTTAATAACTTCCCTTGTTATTTTGACATCTCACTGTTGATGAATTCACACTTTTAACGACTTCCCACTTCTTCTTGACTTCCCACCTTTTCTTGACTTCCCGCAATTTCTTGACTTCCCATTTTTGATGACTTCCCACTTTTTCTTGACGTCCCTCTTTTGATGACTTCCCATTTTTTCTTGCTTTCCCATTTTTAATGAGTTCCCACTATTGATGACTTCCACCTGTGATGACTTCCCACTTTTGATGACTTCCCACTTTTTCTTGGTTTTCCGCTTTCGGTGACTTCCCACTTTTGATGCCTTCTCACTTCTAATAACTTCCCTTGTTATTTTGACATCTCACTGTTGATGAATTCACACTTTTAACGACTTCCCACTTCTTCTTGACTTCCCACCTTTTCTTGACGTCCCACTTTTGATGACTTCCCACTTTTTCTTGATTTCCACTTTTGATGAGTTCCCACTATTGATGACTTCCACCTTTTCCTGACATCCCACTTTTTCTTGACTTCCCACTTTTTCTTGACTTCCCACTTTTGATGACTTCCCACTTTTGATTACTTCCCACTTTATCCTGACTTCTCACTTTTGATGACTTCCCATTTTGGTTGACATTCCACTTTTTCTTGACTTCCCAATTTTTCATAACCTCCCTATTTTGATGAATTCACTCTTTTGATGACTCCTCACTTTTTCCTGACCTCCCGCTTTCGGTGACTTCCCAATTTTGGTAACTTCCCACTTTTGATGATTTCCTTCTATTCATGACTACCCGCCTTCTCTTGACTTCTCACTTTTGATGAATTCCCACCTTTTCTTGACTTCCAACTTTTGATGAGTTCCCACTATTGATGACTTTCCATTTTTGGTGACTTCTCACTTTTGATGACTTCCCTCTTTTGATGACTTCCAATTTTTTCCTGACATCCCACTTTTTCTTGACTTCCCACTTTTGATGACTTCCCACTTTTGATTACTTCCCACTTTGTCTTGATTTCCCACTTTTGATGAGTTCCCACTATTGATGACTTCCACCTTTTCCTGACATCCCACTTTTTATTGACTTCCCACTTTTTCTTGTCTTCCCACTTTTGATGAGTTCCCACTATTGATGACTTCCACCTTTTCCTGACATCCCACTTTTTCTTGACTTCCCACTTTTTCTTGACTTCCCACTTTTGATGACTTCCCAATTTTGGTAACTTCCCACTTTTTCTTTTCTTCCCACTTTTGGTGAGTTCCCACTATTGATGACTTCTCATTTTCGGTGACTTCCCACTTTTTATGACTTCCCAATTTTGAGGACTTCTCACTTTTTTCTGACTTCCCACTTTTTTTTGACTTCCTGCATTTTCTTGACTTCCCATTTTTGATGATTTCCCACTTTTTCTTGACTTCCCACTTTTTCTTGACTTCCCACTTTTGATGACTTCCCAGTTTTTCTTGAATTCTCACTTTTGACGACTCCCCACGTTTTCTTGACTTCCCACTCTGGATGACCTCCCACTTTTTCTTGACTTTCCACTTTTGACGACCTCCCATTTTTTCCTGACTTCCCACTTTTGATGAGTTCCCACTATTGATGACTTTCCATTTTTGGTGACTTCTCACTTTTGATGACTTCCCTCTTTTGATGACTTCCCATTTTTCCTGACATCCCACTTTTCTTGACTCCCCACTTTTTCTTGACTTCCCACTTTTGATGACTTCCCACTTTTGATTACTTCCCACTTTATCTTGACTTCTCACTTTTGATGACTTCCCATATTGGATGACTTCCCACTTTTTCTTGACCTCCCACTTTTTCTTTACTTCCCACTTTTGGTGAGTTCCCACTATTGACGACTTCCCATTTTTGGTGACTTCCCACTTTTGATGCTTCCCTCTTTTGACAACTTCCCACTTTTTCTTGACTTCCCACCTTTGATGACTTCCCACTTTTTCTTGACTTCCCGCTTTCGATGACATCCCAATTTTTTGTCCTGCTAATTTTTCTTGACTTTTGATGATGTCCCACGTTTTCTGGACTTCCCACTCTGGATGACCTCCCACTTTTGATGACCTCCCACATTTTCTTGACTTCCCGCTTTCAGCGACTTCCCACTTTTTCTTGACTTCCCACTTTTGATGAGTTCCCACTATTGATGACTTTCCATTTTTGGTGACATCCCACTTTTGATAACTTCCCTCTTTTGACGACTTCCCACTTTTTCTTGAATTCCGATCTTTGATGACTTCCCACCTTTTCCTGACATCCCACTTTTTCTTGACTTCCCACTTTTTCTTGACTTCTCTCTTTTGATGACTTCCCACTTTTTCTTGAATTCTCATTTTTGACGACGTCCCACTTTTTCTTGATTTCCCACTTTTGATGCCTTCTCACTTTTAATAACTTCCCTTGTTATTTTGACATCTCACTGTTGATGAATTCACACTTTTAACGACTTCCCACTCCTTCTTGACTTCCCACCTTTGATGACTTCCCACTTTTTTTAGATTTGCCATTTTGGTGACTTCCCACTTTTGATGACCTCCCACTTTTGATGAATTCCCACTTTTTCTTGACTTCCCACTTTCGATGAGTTCCCACTATTGATGACTTTCCATTTTTGGTGACTTCTCACTTTTGATGACTTCCCTCTTTTGATGACTTCCAATTTTTCCTGACATCCCACTTTTTCTTGACTTCCCACTTTTTCTTGACTTCCCACTTTTGATGACTTCCCACTTTTGATTACTTCCCACTTGATCCTGACTTCTCACTTTTGATGACTTCCCATTTTGGATGACTTTCCACTTTTTCTTGACTTCCCAATTTTTCATAACCTCCCTATTTTGATGAATTCACTCTTTTGATGACTCCCGACTTTTTCCTGACCTCCCGCTTTCGGTGACTTCCCAATTTTGGTAACTTCCCACTTTTGATGATTTCCTTTTTTTGATGAATACCCGCCTTCTCTTGACTTCCCACTTTTGATGACCTCCCATGTTTTCTTGACTTCCCACTTTTTCTTGAGTTCCCAGGTTTTCTTGACCTCCCACTTTTTCTTTTCTTCCCAATTTTGGTGAGTTCCCACTATTGATGACTTCTCATTTTCGGTGACTTCCCACTTTTTATGACTTCCCAATTTTGAGGACTTCTCACTTTTTTCTGACTTCCCATTTTTTTTTGACTTCCTGCATTTTCTTGACTTCCCATTTTTGATGACTTCCCACTTTTTCTTGACTTTCCACTTTTGATGACCTCCCACGTTTTCTGGACTTCCCACTCTGGATGACCTCCCACTTTTCTTGACTTTCCACTTTTTCTTGCCTTCCCACTTTTGATGACTTCCCACTTTTGATGACTTCCCACTTTGTCTTGACTTCCCACTTTTGTTGACTTCTCACTTTGATAACTTCCCATGTTATCTTGACTTCTCATTTTTGATGACCTCCCACTTTTGATGACCTCCCACATTTTCTTGACTTCCTGCTTTCAGTGACTTCCCACTTTTTCTTGACTTCCCACTTTTGATGAGTTCCCACTATTGATGACTTTCCATTTTTTGGTGACATCCCACTTTTGATAACTTCCCTCTTTTGACGACTTCCCACTTTTTCTTGAATTCCCATCTTTGATGACTTCCCACCTTTTCCTGACACCCACTTTTTCTTGACTTCCCACTTTTTCTTGACTTCCCACTTTTGATGACTTCCCACTTTTTCTTGAATTCTCATTTTTGACGACGTCCCACTTTTTCTTGATTTCCCACTTTTGATGCCTTCTCACTTTTAATAACTTCCCTTGTTATTTTGACATCTCACTGTTGATGAATTCACACTTTTAACGACTTCCCACTTCTTCTTGACTTCCCACCTTTGATGACTTCCCACTTTTTCTAGATTTGCCATTTTTGGTGACTTCCCACTTTTGATGACATCCCACTTTTGATGAATTCCCACTTTTTCTTGACTTCCCACTTTTGATGAGTTCCCACTATTGATGACTTTCCATTTTTGGTGACTTCTCACTTTTGATGACTTCCCTCTTTTGATGACTTCCCATTTTTCCTGACATCCCACTTTTTCTTGACTTCCCACTTTTTCTTGACTTCCCACTTTTTATGACTTCCCAATTTGAGGACTTCTCACTTTTTTCTGACTTCCCATTTTTTTTTGACTTCCTGCATTTTCTTGACTTCCCATTTTTGATGATTTCCCACTTTTTCTTGACTTCCCACTTTTTCCTAGCCTCCCTATTTTGATGACTTCCCTCTTTTAACAACTCCCCATATTTTCTTGACTTCCCGCTTTTGGTGACTTCCGCTTTTTTGTGACTTCCCACTTTTGATGACTTCCCACTTTTTCTTGACTTCCCACTTTTTCTTGACTTCCCACTTTTGATGACTTCCCAGTTTTTCTTGAATTCTCACTTTTGACGACTCCCCACGTTTTCTTGACTTCCCACTTTTTCTTGACTTCCCACTTTTGATGACTTCCCAATTTTGGTAACTTCCCACTTTTGATGATTTCCTTCTTTTGATGACTGCCCGCCTTCTCTTGACTTCCCACTTTTGATGACCTCCCATGTTTTCTTGACTTCCCACTTTTTCTTGAGTTCCCACGTTTTCTTGACCTGCCACTTTTTCTTTTCTTCCCACTTTTGGTGAGTTCCCACTATTGATGACTTTTCATTTTCGGTGACTTCCCACTTTTTATGACTTCCCAATTTTGAGGACTTCTCACTTTTTTCTGACTTCCCACTTTTTTTTGACTTCCTGCATTTTCTTGACTTCCCATTTTTGATGATTTCCCACTTTTTCTTGACTTCCCGCTTTTTCCTAGCCTCCCTATTTTGATGACTTCCCTCTTTTCACAACTCCCCATATTTTCTTGACTTCCCGCTTTTGGTGACTTCCCGCTTTTTTGTGACTTCCCACTTTTGATGACTTCCCACTTTTTCTTGACTTCCCACTTTTTCTTGACTTCCCACTTTTGATGACTTCCCAGTTTTTCTTGAATTCTCACTTTTGACGACTCCCCACGTTTTCTTGACTTCCCACTCTGGATGACCTCCCACTTTTTCTTGACTTTCCACTTTTGACGACCTCCCACTTTTTCTTGACTTCCCACTTTTGATGCCTTCTCACTTTTAATAACTTCCCTTGTTATTTTGACATCTCACTGTTGATGAATTCACACTTTTAACGACTTCCCACTTCTTCTTGACTTCCCACCTTTTCTTGACTTCCCGCAATTTCTTGACTTCCCATTTTTGATGACTTCCCACTTTTTCTTGACGTCCCTCTTTTGATGACTTCCCATTTTTTCTTGCTTTCCCATTTTTAATGAGTTCCCACTATTGATGACTTCCACCTGTGATGACTTCCCACTTTTGATGACTTCCCACTTTTTCTTTGTTTTCCGCTTTCGGTGACTTCCCACTTTTGATGCCTTCTCCCTTCTAATAACTTCCCTTGTTATTTTGACATCTCACTGTTGATGAATTCACACTTTTAACGACTTCCCACTTCTTCTTGACTTCCCACCTTTTCTTGACGTCCCACTTTTGATGACTTCCCACTTTTTCTTGATTTCCACTTTTGATGAGTTCCCACTATTGATGACTTCCACCTTTTCCTGACATCCCACTTTTCTTGACTTCCCACTTTTTCTTGACTTCCCACTTTTGATGACTTCCCACTTTTGATTACTTCCCACTTTATCCTGACTTCTCACTTTTGATGACTTCCCATTTGGTTGACATTCCACTTTTTCTTGACTTCCCAATTTTTCATAACCTCCCTATTTTGATGAATTCACTCTTTTGATGACTCCTCACTTTTTCCTGACCTCCCGCTTTCGGTGACTTCCCAATTTTGGTAACTTCCCACTTTTGATGATTTCCTTCTATTCATGACTACCCGCCTTCTCTTGACTTCTCACTTTTGATGAATTCCCACCTTTTCTTGACTTCCAACTTTTGATGAGTTCCCACTATTGATGACTTTCCATTTTTGGTGACTTCTCACTTTTGATGACTTCCCTCTTTTGATGACTTCCAATTTTTTCCTGACATCCCACTTTTTCTTGACTTCCCACTTTTGATGACTTCCCACTTTTGATTACTTCCCACTTTGTCTTGATTTCCCACTTTTGATGAGTTCCCACTATTGATGACTTCCACCTTTTCCTGACATCCCACTTTTTCTTGACTTCCCACTTTTTCTTGTCTTCCCACTTTTGATGAGTTCCCACTATTGATGACTTCCACCTTTTCCTGACATCCCACTTTTTCTTGACTTCCCACTTTTTCTTGACTTCCCACTTTTGATGACTTCCCAATTTTGGTAACTTCCCACTTTTTCTTTTCTTCCCACTTTTGGTGAGTTCCCACTATTGATGACTTCTCATTTTCGGTGACTTCCCACTTTTTATGACTTCCCAATTTTGAGGACTTCTCACTTTTTTCTGACTTCCCACTTTTTTTTGACTTCCTGCATTTTCTTGACTTCCCATTTTGATGATTTCCCACTTTTTCTTGACTTCCCACTTTTTCTTGACTTCCCACTTTTGATGACTTCCCAGTTTTTCTTGAATTCTCACTTTTGACGACTCCCCACGTTTTCTTGACTTCCCACTCTGGATGACCTCCCACTTTTTCTTGACTTTCCACTTTTGACGACCTCCCATTTTTTCCTGACTTCCCACTTTTGATGAGTTCCCACTATTGATGACTTTCCATTTTTGGTGACTTCTCACTTTTGATGACTTCCCTCTTTTGATGACTTCCCATTTTTCCTGACATCCCACTTTTTCTTGACTCCCCACTTTTTCTTGACTTCCCACTTTTGATGACTTCCCACTTTTGATTACTTCCCACTTTATCTTGACTTCTCACTTTTGATGACTTCCCATATTGGATGACTTCCCACTTTTTCTTGACCTCCCACTTCTTCTTTACTTCCAACTTTTGGTGAGTTCCCACTATTGATGACTTCCCATTTTTGGTGACTTCCCACTTTTGATGGCTTCCCTCTTTTGACAACTTCCCACTTTTTCTTGACTTCCCACCTTTGATGACTTCCCACTTTTTCTTGACTTCCCGCTTTCGATGACATCCCAATTTTTTGTCCTGCTAATTTTTCTTGATTTTTGATGATGTCCCACGTTTTCTGGACTTCCCACTCTGGATGACCTCCCACTTTTGATGACCTCCCACATTTTCTTGACTTCCCGCTTTCAGCGACTTCCCACTTTTTCTTGACTTCCCACTTTTGATGAGTTCCCACTATTGATGACTTTCCATTTTTGGTGACATCCCACTTTTGATAACTTCCCTCTTTTGACGACTTCCCACTTTTTCTTGAATTCCGATCTTTGATGACTTCCCACCTTTTCCTGACATCCCACTTTTTCTTGACTTCCCACTTTTTCTTGACTTCTCACTTTTGATGACTTCCCACTTTTTCTTGAATTCTCATTTTTGACGACGTCCCACTTTTTCTTGATTTCCCACTTTTGATGCCTTCTCACTTTTAATAACTTCCCTTGTTATTTTGACATCTCACTGTTGATGAATTCACACTTTTAACGACTTCCCACTCCTTCTTGACTTCCCACCTTTGATGACTTCCCACTTTTTTTAGATTTGCCATTTTTGGTGACTTCCCACTTTTGATGACCTCCCACTTTTGATGAATTCCCACTTTTTCTTCACTTCCCACTTTTGATGAGTTCCCACTATTGATGACTTTCCATTTTTGGTGACTTCTCACTTTTGATGACTTCCCTCTTTTGATGACTTCCCATTTTTTCCTGACATCCCACTTTTCCTTGACTTCCCACTTTTTCTTGACTTCCCACTTTTGATGACTTCCCACTTTTGATTACTTCCCACTTGATCCTGACTTCTCACTTTTGATGACTTCCCATTTTGGATGACTTTCCACTTTTTCTTGACTTCCCAATTTTTCATAACCTCCCTATTTTGATGAATTCACTCTTTTGATGACTCCCGACTTTTTCCTGACCTCCCGCTTTCGGTGACTTCCCAATTTTGGTAACTTCCCACTTTTGATGATTTCCTTTTTTGATGAATACCCGCCTTCTCTTGACTTCCCACTTTTGATGACCTCCCATGTTTTCTTGACTTCCCACTTTTTCTTGAGTTCCCAGGTTTTCTTGACCTCCCACTTTTTCTTTTCTTCCCAATTTGGTGAGTTCCCACTATTGATGACTTCTCATTTTCGGTGACTTCCCACTTTTATGACTTCCCAATTTTGAGACTTCTCACTTTTTTCTGACTTCCCATTTTTTTTGACTTCCTGCATTTTCTTGACTTCCATTTTTGATGATTTCCCACTTTTTCTTGACTTCCCACTTTTTCCTAGCCTCCCTATTTTGATGACTTCCCTCTTTTAACAACTCCCCATATTTTCTTGACTTCCCGCTTTTGGTGACTTCCGCTTTTTTGTGACTTCCCACTTTTGATGACTTCCACTTTTTCTTGACTTCCCACTTTTCTTGACTTCCCACTTTTGATGACTTCCCAGTTTTTCTTGAATTCTCACTTTTGACGACTCCCCACGTTTCTTGACTTCCCACTCTGGATGACCTCCCACTTTTTCTTGACTTTCACTTTTGATGACTTCCCCCTTTTTGTTGACTTCCCACTTTTGATGAGTTCCCACTATTGATGACTTTCCATTTTTGGTGACATCCCACTTTTGATGACTTCCTCTTTTGACGGCTTCCCACTTTTTCTTGAATTCCCATCTTGATAACTTCCCACTATTTTCCTGACAGCCCATTTTTCTTGACTCCCAATTTTTCTTGACTTCCCACTTTTGATGACTTCCCACTTTTCTTCAATTCTCACTTTTGACGACATCCCATTTTTTCTTGACTTCCCACTTTTGATGCTTTCTCACTTTTAATAACTTCCCTTCTTATTTTGACATCTCAGTATTGATGAATTCACACCTTTAACGACTTCCCACTTCTTCTTGACTTCCCACCTTTTCTTGACTTCCCGCAATTTCTTGACTTCCCATTTTTGATGACTTCCCACTTTTTCTTGACTTTCCACTTTTGATGACCTCCCACTTTTTCTTGACTTCCCACTTTTGATGACTTCCCAGTTTTTCTTGAATTCTCACTTTTGACGACTCCCCACGTTTTCTTGACTTCCCACTCTGGATGACCTCCCACTTTTTCTTGACTTTCCACTTTTGATGACTTCCCCCTTTTTGTTGACTTCCCACTTTTGATGACTTCCCTCTTTGACGGCTTCCCACTTTTTCTTGAATTCCCATCTTTGATAACTTCCCACTATTTCCTGACATCCCATTTTTTCTTGACTTCCCAATTTTTCTTGACTTCCCACTTTTGATGACTTCCCACTTTTTCTTCAATTCTCACTTTTGACGACAACCCATTTTTTCTTGACTTCCCACTTTTGATGCTTTCTCACTTTTAATAACTTCCCTTCTTATTTTGACATCTCACTGTTGTTGAATTCACACTTTTAACGACTTCCCACTTCTTCTTGACTTCCCACCTTTTCTTGACTTCCCGCAATTTCTTGACTTCCCATTTTTGATGACTTCCCACTTTTTCTTGACGTCCCTCTTTTGATGACTTCCCATTTTTTCTTGATTTCCCACTTTTAATGAGTTCCCACTATTGATGACTTCCACCTTTGATGACTTCCCACTTTTGATGACTTCCCACTTTTTCTTGGTTTTCCGCTTTCGGTGACTTCCCACTTTTGATGCCTTCTCACTTTTAATAACTTCCCTTGTTATTTTGACATCTCACTGTTGATGAATTCACACTTTTAACGACTTCCCACTTCTTCTTGACTTCCCACCTTTTCTTGACTTCCCGCAATTTCTTGACTTCCCATTTTTGATGACTTCCCACTTTTTCTTGACGTCCCTCTTTTGATGACTTCCCATTTTTTCTTGCTTTCCCATTTTTAATGAGTTCCCACTATTGATGACTTTCACCTGTGATGACTTCCCACTTTGATGACTTCCCACTTTTTCTTGGTTTTCTGCTTTCGGTGACTTCCCACTTTTGATGCCTTCTCACTTCTAATAACTTCCCTTGTTATTTTGACATCTCACTGTTGATGAATTCACACTTTTAACGACTTCCCACTTCTTCTTGACTTCCCACCTTTTCTTGACGTCCCACTTTTGATGACTTCCCACTTTTTCTTGACTTTCCACTTTTGATGACTTCCCCCTTTTTGTTGACTTCCCACTTTTGATGAGTTCCCACTATTGATGACTTTCCATTTTTGGTGACATCCCACTTTTGATGACTTCCCATGTTATCTTGATTTCTCATTTTTGATGACCTCCCACTTTTGATGACCTCCCACATTTTCTTGACTTCCGGCTTTCAGTGACTTCCCACTTTTTCTTGACTTCCCACTTTTGATGAGTTTCCACTATTGATGACTTTCCATTTTTGGTGACATCCCACTTTTGATAACTTCCCTCTTTTGACGACTTCCCACTTTTTCTTGAATTCCCATCTTTGATGACTTCCCACCTTTTCCTGACATCCCACTTTTCTTGACTTCCCACTTTTTCTTGACTTCCCACTTTTGAATACTTCCCACTTTTTCTTGAATTCTCATTTTTGACGACGTCCCACTTTTTCTTGATTTCCCACTTTTGATGCCTTCTCACTTTTAATAACTTCCCTTGTTATTTTGACATCTCACTGTTGATGAATTCACACTTTTAACGACTTCCCACTTCTTCTTGACCTCCCACCTTTGATGACTTCCCACTTTTTCTAGATTTGCCATTTTTGGTGACTTCCCACTTTTGATGACCTCCCACTTTTGATGAATTCCCACTTTTTCTTGACTTCCCATTTTTGATGAGTTCCCACTATTGATGACTTTCCATTTTTGGTGACTTCTCACTTTTGATGACTTCCCTCTTTTGATGACTTCCCATTTTTTCCTGACATCCCACTTTTTCTTGGCTTCCCACTTTTTCTTGACTTCCCACTTTTGATGACTTCCCACTTTTGATTACTTCCCACTTTATCCTGACTTCTCACTTTTGATGACTTCCCATTTTGGATGACTTTCCACTTTTTCTTGACTTCCCAATTTTTCATAACCTCCCTATTTTGATGAATTCACTCTTTTGATGACTCCCGACTTTTTCCTGACCTCCCGCTTTCGGTGACTTCCCAATTTTGGTAACTTCCCACTTTTGATGATTTCCTTTTTTCATGAATACCCGCCTTCTCTTGACTTCCCACTTTTGATGACCTCCCATGTTTTCTTGACTTCCCACTTTTTCTTGAGTTCCCACGTTTTCTTGACCTCCCACTTTTTCTTTTCTTCCCAATTTTGGTGAGTTCCCACTATTGATGACTTCTCATTTTCGGTGACTTCCCACTTTTTATGACTTCCCAATTTTGAGGACTTCTCACTTTTTTCTGACTTCCCACTTTTTTTTGACTTCCTGCATTTTCTTGACTTCCCATTTTTGATGATTTCCCACTTTTTCTTGACTTCCCACTTTTTCCTAGCCTCCCTATTTTGATGACTTCCCTCTTTTAACAATTCCCCATTTTTTCTTGACTTCCCAATTTTTCTTGACTTCCCACTTTTGATGACTTCCCACTTTTTCTTCCATTCTCACTTTTGACGACATCCCATTTTTTCTTGACTTCCCACTTTGATGCTTTCTCACTTTTAATAACTTCCCTTCTTATTTTGACATCTCAGTATTGATGAATTCACACTTTTAACGACTTCCCACTTCTTCTTGACTTCCCACTTTTTCTTGACTTTCCACTTTTGATGACCTCCCACTTTTTCTTGACTTCCCACTTTTGATGACTTCCCAGTTTTTCTTGAATTCTCACTTTTAACGACTCCCCACGTTTTCTTGACTTCCCACTCTGGATGACCTCCGACTTTTTCTTGACTTTCCACTTTTGATGACCTCCCACTTTTTCTTGACTTCCCACTTTTGATGAGTTCCCACTATTGATGACTTTCCATTTTTGGTGACATCCCACTTTTGATGGCTTCCCTCCTTTGACAACTTCCCACTTTTTCTTGACTTCCCACCTTTGATGACTTCCCACTTTTTCTTGACTTCCCGCTTTCGATGACATCCCACTTTTTTTGTCCTGCTAATTTTTCTTGACTTTTGATGACGTCCCACGTTTTCTGGACTTCCCACTCTGGATGACCTCCCACTTTTTCTTGACTTTCCACTTTTCTTGCCTTCCCACTTTTGATGACTTCCCACTTTTGATGACTTCCCACTTTGTCTTGACTTCCCACTTTTGTTGACTTCTCACTTTTGATAACTTCCCATGTTATCTTGACTTCTCATTTTTGATGACCTCCCACTTTTGATGACCTCCCACATTTTCTTGACTTCCCGATTTCAGTGACTTCCCACTTTTTCTTGACTTCCCACTTTTGATGAGTTCCCACTATTGATGACTTTCCATTTTTGGTGACATCCCACTTTTGATGACTTCCCTCTTTTGATGACTTCCCACTTTTTCTTGATTTCCCACTTTTAATGAGTTCCCACTATTGATGACTTCCACCTTTGATGACTTCCCACTTTTGATGACTTCTCACTTTTTCTTGGTTTTCCGCTTTCGGTGACTTCCCACTTTTGATGCCTTCTCACTTTTTAATAACTTCCCTTGTTATTTTGACATCTCACTGTTGATGAATTCACACTTTTAACGACTTCCCACTTCTTCTTGACTTCCCACCTTTTCTTGACTTCCCGCAATTTCTTGACTTCCCATTTTTGATGACTTCCCACTTTTCCTTGACGTCCCACTTTTGATGACTTCCCACTTTTTCTTGATTTCCCACTTTTGATGAGTTCCCACTATTGATGACTTCCACCTTTTCCTGACATCCCACTTTTTCTTGACTTCCCACTTTTCTTGACTTCCCACTTTTGATGACTTCCCAATTTTGGTAACTTCCCACTTTTTCTTTTCTTCCCACTTTTGGTGATTCCCACTATTGATGACTTCTCATTTTCGGTGACTTCCCACTTTTTATGACTTCCCAATTTGAGGACTTCTCACTTTTTTCTGACTTCCCACTTTTTTTGACTTCCTGAATTTTCTTGACTTCCCATTTTTAATGATTTCCCACTTTTCTTGACTTCCCACTTTTTCCTAGCCTCCCTATTTGGATGACTTCCCTCTTTTCACAACTCCCCATATTTTCTTGACTTCCCGCTTTTGTGACTTCCCGCTTTTTTGTGATTCCACTTTTGATGACTCCCATGTTTTCTTGACTTCCCACTTTTGATGACTTCCCATTTTCTTGAATTCTCACTTTTGACGACTCCCACTTTTCTTGACTTCCACTTGGATGACCTCCCACTTTTCTTGACTTTCCACTTTTGATGACCTCCCACTTTTTCTTGACTTCCCACTTTTGATGAGTTCCCACTTTGATGACTTTCCCATTTTTGTGCATCACTTTTGATGCTTCCCACTTTTGGACTTCCCACTTTTTTGAATTCCCACTTTGACGACTTCCCACTTTTTCTTGACTTCCCGCTTTCGATGACATCCCACTTTTTTTTGTCCTGCTAATTTTTTCT
>RQOL01000277.1:0-28885 GCA_013076295.1 Sanderia malayensis
ATAATTGCAAAGCAACTAAGAATTGGATTGATCCATGCACTCCACCCGCCTTCTTATATCACATGACACGTTGGAGATCGAAATGTGCGAGTGGACAAAGAAGCTCGCCTGATTGGTGCTTTTCGAGCCAGCCTCATTTACAAACACCTTGACACTGGCGCCATAACTTCACAATTACAATTCGTTTTCAACGACTCTCATCTATTCGCATCTTTGTCGATCGATCGAACTAAATTCAACAATCAACATGTCTGGACGTGGTAAAGGAGGAAAAGCTAAGGCCAAGGCGAGGTCTAGAACATCCAGAGCTGGACTTCAATTTCCAGTGGGACGTATTCACAGACTTTTGAGGAAGGGAAACTATGCCGAGAGAGTCGGATCTGGCGCTCCAGTCTACCTGGCAGCAGTTCTCGAGTATTTGTCTGCTGAGATCTTGGAACTGGCTGGCAATGCAGCAAGAGACAACAAGAAGACAAGGATCATTCCGAGACATTTACAACTTGCCATCCGCAATGACGAGGAATTGAACAAGCTGCTGTCCGGTGTCACTATTGCTCAAGGTGGTGTATTGCCAAACATTCAGGCCGTACTCTTGCCAAAGAAGACAGAACAGAAAGCAGTCAAGGCAAAGGCCTAAGTGTGCTTGCTGCACTTTACAATCAAACGGTTTTTTTCAAAACCACCACATCCACCGATTATTTAACCCGTGCAGCTGTCACTGATCGTCTAGGTCTTCTTAGGCCCTGCCATGAGTGGGGTAAAAGACTTTCTGTATTGCTTTAGTTTATATCTTATCTTGCTTGTGAAGGACAATTTTCTACTTACTATCGATATCCTATGAGGTGCTAACTGTTGGTTTGCAATTGATAATTTATCGAAATATCAATTGACATCTGAGAAGGGAAGCTATGCAGCCCCGTGTGATTTCATTTGATCAGGTGAGATGCATGGCAAGCATCCCGTCACTAACGAATTGGACATTGCTAAGCCTCGCCATGGCTAAGTGCAGGGTGTAGCATGAAATGCAGATAGTACAGTCCGGTCATTAGATTAGAGACATGACTCTATATTTGAGTTGAGTAACAATAAGCGTTGCACACACCAAAACAAGATGATTCAATTGGTAGATTTGGTAGCTTTGAAAAAAGCTGTTTTGTAATTGAGGTGTCTTGTTGATAACTGCTTAACCTCCGAAACCATACAGGGTTCTGCCTTGTCTTTTCAGGGCGTAGACGACGTCCATGGCTGTGACAGTCTTGCGTTTGGCATGCTCAGTGTATGTTACAGCATCACGAATAACATTTTCTAAGAATACCTTAAGCACACCACGGGTCTCTTCGTAGATTAGGCCCGAGATCCTCTTCACTCCACCACGACGAGCAAGTCGGCGAATTGCAGGCTTGGTGATTCCTTGGATATTGTCTCTGAGGATCTTGCGATGACGCTTGGCACCTCCCTTTCCCAATCCTTTACCACCTTTTCCACGTCCAGACATTTTCGAAGAATAGCTAAATCACGAAATCAATGCTTCACAGAACAGCAAATTGATATGTTGTGAGCGCCAACAAACAACCGTTTGTCTCATATACCCCATATGAGCGAACGTCTAAGGAGAGCACCACGTGTTTTCAAAACAACATTTCAAACTGCGCGCACAAACTCGTTGTGCTTCAATATCTCCATTTCTTCGTAATTTCTCCAACATTGTGCCCATAACCAGTTTAAATGCGTTTCTAGCCTTAACCCTGTAATTTTCTGACCAACCAGGCACAGTTGTTGCATTGAAATTTTCAACAACAAACAATATTTACTGTTTAACGTGAATATTCTCTTCGAAGCACGCAGAAAAACGTACAATAATCAACTATTTCGGTTTAAAAGGCGCAGGAATGGCAATTATTCAAAGCATAGGCATCATAGAATCACGAGAAAGCCGGGTTTTGATACTTAACAGTGGCAGTTTCAAAGTAACTTGCTAAAATATAGTAGTTGAAACGCACAGTTAGTGACAAATTTCGGGCAGGATCGAAATAAGAAATCGTTAGCCAATCAATTGTGCGTGCATCATTGTTCGGAGCTTGTCACGTGTGCGTATTGTGCTGTGGTGTGTTATGTGAAAGCCAGCCCGCCTAATTTCAAAATTATTCATTCTCTGCATTTATCGCGGCAAGCAAGAACAAGTTTTCATCTAGTTACTCGCTGATTTTGTGATCGTATTCAACAATGGCAAGAACCAAGCAAACTGCTCGTAAGTCTACTGGAGGTAAAGCACCTCGCAAACAGTTGGCAACCAAGGCAGCAAGAAAGAGCGCCCCTGCCACTGGTGGTGTCAAGAAGCCTCATCGTTACAGGCCAGGTACAGTTGCACTGAGAGAAATTCGTCGCTACCAGAAGTCTACGGAGTTGCTCATCAGAAAATTGCCATTCCAAAGGTTGGTTCGTGAAATTGCTCAGGACTTCAAGACTGATTTGCGTTTCCAGAGCTCGGCTGTTATGGCTTTGCAAGAGGCTTCAGAAGCATACTTGGTAGGCCTCTTCGAGGATACTAACCTGTGTGCCATTCACGCCAAGCGTGTCACCATCATGCCCAAGGACATCCAGTTGGCAAGAAGGATTCGTGGAGAGAGAGCCTAAGTCTACTCAAGATCACCAAATAAACAAACGGTTTTTTTCAAAACCACCACAAGCACCAGCTCTGTATGATCCAGGCCATGTCAATCGCTTCTGCATGGGTAATGTTTTCGAAGGGAGGTCATCTGTGCTAGATAGCTTAGCTTGACAGTTACTGCACTGCATCAATAATTATAAGTTAATGTGGATAAGGTCGTAGGGTGTGAGTGAGGTACAGGCAATGATGTGATATTTGGGTTTGTTGTAGTTTCATATCAGTGGAGTGCACAGGCAATACCTGGTTGTTAAATGTTTATAGATTGATGCTGTGACAGGTAGCATGATATGATAGTTTGGATTGGTCCTCCTACACGAACTGCATAGTTTGGAATTACTAGACTTACTAGAGGTTGTTGAGTGAATGCAGATTTGTCCAATATTCGGCTGCCCTTGCGTTTGCAATAATGAAGTAATGAAGCTTGAGAAATTGATTACTGTTGCAAGACCGCTTTTCAATCAGACGGTTGGTTGATCTGACGTCTAATTACTCAATTACTCGTGCCGAAAAGCCTGAACAGCAGGATGATCTGTAGCAAGCATGGTAGCATTAATACAAAGTATATCATAATCATAATCATAGTATAATATGTAGCAATTGCGGTTCTCGAATACATGGCTATCCTTGGGAATGGAATTATGTAATTAAGAATCTCGACAATGCAATTATGTTTTTCTGAATACATCATAGGTACAGTTTAGTGTGTACTTATGCAATGGGTTGGAAGTGAACACGTTTGCTAAACAATTCTAATCAAGGTTACTGTTGTTGACATTTTCTCTCATTGGCTGGAAAGGTGGGAGGGAGGCACAAATGTCAATTGTTAGTTAATGTACAAGTATGCAGGGAGTTATCCAGCATGTCACACTGTCTGACATTGGAGACAAATGTGTGCATAATCAGCTGGCCTTACCAGGCTGCAAATTGAGTTGAGAGTAATGTGGTGAGTGGTACTGTGGTGGATGGAGATATTGTGATCGGCTTACATGAAGACTTGTCCTCAATGACAAGGTGCAAGTGAAGTACATAATCTACCTTGCATTTAGTTTAAGAATTACAGGTGAACAGTTGTCACATATGTACCCATATGTTCTGAGTAGAATGAATAGGTGACAATTGTACTCATGTTGATGATGTCAATGCCGAGTTGTGCACTCCACGAGCTGCTTTGAAAGGCAAGTGTTGAGCATTGCCTGCAAATATATAATGATACAAAAGAAGTCGTGTGAAAGTAACACAGCACAAGAGGTGTTTCATGTGTTATTGACCAAGTTAGCAAAAGCAAGTTAGTGAGAGCTTCACAATGCCAGTGGTAGCTTTGAAAAAAGCTGTTTGTTTGTTTGTTTGTTTGTGTGCTGAGCCAAGCTGGCATGCATACTGGTGAAATTCTTTATTTCTTTGCAGTCTTTTTGGTGGCCTTCTTGGCAGCAGGTTTCTTGGCAGCAGGCTTTTTAGCAGCAGGCTTCTTGGCTTTGGCTGGAGCTGCTGACTTCTTTGCTGGTGACTTCTTCACTGCTTTTGGCTTCTTGGCTACTTTAGATTTGGGCTTTTTTGGTGACTTGGCAGCTGCCTTTGGCTTTGCTGCTGGCTTCTTGGCAACTGCTTTCTTGGCAGGGGCAGGCTTCTTTGTGGCTGCTTTCTTGACTGGCTTAGCAGCAGGCTTCTTGGCTGCAAGTTTGAATGAGCCAGAAGCACCAACCCCTTTGCTCTGAATGATAGCACCGTCCATTAACATCTTCTTGAGAGCCAGCTTCAGATGTCTCTTGACAGCATCGTCAGAGCACTTGAAGTTCTGCACCAAATACTGACTGATCTTTTGTCGTGACGAGCCATTGCGCTCGTGTAAACTTCGAAGGGCCTCGACAACCATTTCCTTGTAGGCTGGATGTTGTGCTGGCTTCTTAGCTGCTGTTGTCTTCTTCTTTGCTGCCTCCATGATATTACGCTATTGTCGAGTTGTTTGCGAGTAGTTGAAGTAGGATAAAACGTTGATCGATTATCGATAGAAGTCCACAAGCGAGTAGAACATTCAAAATAATTCACTTCTCTTGTCCGAAATCGTTGATGAACGTTTGTTTTACGCGCCCAGCACAGTGGGCCACGTGACACGGGGCTTTCCTGTGCATTTCGAAAATGGCGATCGAGGTTGTGTTTGTTGTCCATGTAAAATCGCCCATTGCTCTGGCTATTGACAGTTTCTGCTTGCAGGCCAATTGTCATTGTAAACTAAGTACGTAGACAGACATTTCCAAGCACATTCAGTCATGTGCAGAAATTGTCTTTATCAATAATGGCCCAAATTTTAATACATGCTCACGATGTGGCTTGGAAAATCAGAGAAAATTCCAAATTACTTTGCAAACGTTGAACCCTCTATTTACCAAAGGCATTAATATTGTAGCCAAGGAAGGACACTTTCGTATATATACATTTGTTTTTGTGTCTGCATTTAGGCTAGGCGAAGAAAGGAGGAGAAACGTATGGCAAAAGCACAAGCATTCGCGCCATGCTTTCTTCGTATGAGTGAACGAGTTTCAGTTCATTGACTACTCGGAGACAGTAGGTAGAGTTGTTACCAGGATAGCATTGATATTATTCATTCTGCACAGAACTCACGAATATTGGTAAGGTCGGGGAAAAGCCATGCTTGTCAACTCATGGTAGTTGGTTTGGTTTGGGTCTGTCTTGCTTGGTCGAAGTGACCTCCCTTCCCCACATCACACACAGAGAAACGCGCGTACTCACACACAAGGCTTCCATGAGATCCGTATCCCTCTTACTGCTTTACTGCTTTGCTTGACATTCTCTCTCTTCTCTCCCCTGCCTAATCGCACCATATTACACAAGTTAATGTGTTCGTCGTCCCCATAAACACGCCATGATATGGATTGAATATTCACATATGCAATAGCTTATGTTGACTGATTTCAAGGAATGGGCTGGCCTAAACACAACAAGATAAACAAGTGGACAGCTTTCCTTGAGAAAATGTACGTGGCTATTCATGAAGAAAATATAATATTTCACACATGCCAATTCATAAATGAATCTGTTTACAAGATTCGTACACCGTTTCGACTGGCCAAATTATCATCAAAGCACAAAAGACGTTGAAGGAGAAAAATGGCGCCAACCGAAGCTCAGCAAAAACGACGTTGTTGTAAACAGCGTTTTGAATGTGACAACGGGCTACATATAATCGGTATATGTGGTAGCTTTGAAAAAAGCTGTTTTGTTTTGATTTGCAGGCAAGAGATTACACTTTCTACTTGCTGCTTGTGTACTTGGTGACGGCTTTGGTACCTTCACTGACGGCGTGTTTTGCCAATTCACCAGGCAGCAAGAGTCTGACAGCAGTTTGAATTTCACGAGATGTAATCGTTGCTCTCTTGTTGTAGTGAGCAAGACGAGATGCTTCCTGTGCAATCCTTTCAAAGATGTCATTGACAAATGAGTTCATAATACTCATAGCCTTACTTGAAATACCGGTGTCGGGATGAACTTGCTTCAAGACTTTGTAGATGTAGATGGAGTAACTCTCCTTTCGTCTTTTCGTTCTCTTCTTGTCTCCGGGTGCCTTTCCTCCTTTCTTGCCAACACCAGCCTTCTTCTCGCCCTTCTTGGCGACCTTTGGTGCCTGCTTTCCTCCTTTTGGTGCGTCAGACATGTTGATTTTGAAGATGAGTTTAGTACGACGATTCGAACAGTAAATCGATAATTGCAAAGCAACTAAGAATTGGATTGATCCATGCACTCCACCCGCCTTCTTTATATCACATGACACGTTGGAGATCGAAATGCTGCGAGTGGACAAAGAAGCTCGCCGTGATTGGTGCTTTTCGAGCCAGCCTCATTTACAAACACCTTGACACTGGCGCCATAACTTCACAATTACAATTCGTTTTCAACGACTCTCATCTATTCGCATCTTTGTCGATCGATCGAACTAAATTCAACAATCAACATGTCTGGACGTGGTAAAGGAGGAAAAGCTAAGGCCAAGGCGAGGTCTAGAACATCCAGAGCTGGACTTCAATTTCCAGTGGGACGTATTCACAGACTTTTGAGGAAGGGAAACTATGCCGAGAGAGTCGGATCTGGCGCTCCAGTCTACCTGGCAGCAGTTCTCGAGTATTTGTCTGCTGAGATCTTGGAACTGGCTGGCAATGCAGCAAGAGACAACAAGAAGACAAGGATCATTCCGAGACATTTACAACTTGCCATCCGCAATGACGAGGAATTGAACAAGCTGCTGTCCGGTGTCACTATTGCTCAAGGTGGTGTATTGCCAAACATTCAGGCCGTACTCTTGCCAAAGAAGACAGAACAGAAAGCAGTCAAGGCAAAGGCCTAAGTGTGCTTGCTGCACTTTACAATCAAACGGTTTTTTTCAAAACCACCACATCCACCGATTATTTAACCCGTGCAGCTGTCACTGATCGTCTAGGTCTTCTTAGGCCCTGCCATGAGTGGGGTAAAAGACTTTCTGTATTGCTTTAGTTTATATCTTATCTTGCTTGTGAAGGACAATTTTCTACTTACTATCGATATCCTATGAGGTGCTAACTGTTGGTTTGCAATTGATAATTTATCGAAATATCAATTGACATCTGAGAAGGGAAGCTATGCAGCCCCGTGTGATTTCATTTGATCAGGTGAGATGCATGGCAAGCATCCCGTCACTAACGAATTGGACATTGCTAAGCCTCGCCATGGCTAAGTGCAGGGTGTAGCATGAAATGCAGATAGTACAGTCCGGTCATTAGATTAGAGACATGACTCTATATTTGAGTTGAGTAACAATAAGCGTTGCACACACCAAAACAAGATGATTCAATTGGTAGATTTGGTAGCTTTGAAAAAAGCTGTTTTGTAATTGAGGTGTCTTGTTGATAACTGCTTAACCTCCGAAACCATACAGGGTTCTGCCTTGTCTTTTCAGGGCGTAGACGACGTCCATGGCTGTGACAGTCTTGCGTTTGGCATGCTCAGTGTATGTTACAGCATCACGAATAACATTTTCTAAGAATACCTTAAGCACACCACGGGTCTCTTCGTAGATTAGGCCCGAGATCCTCTTCACTCCACCACGACGAGCAAGTCGGCGAATTGCAGGCTTGGTGATTCCTTGGATATTGTCTCTGAGGATCTTGCGATGACGCTTGGCACCTCCCTTTCCCAATCCTTTACCACCTTTTCCACGTCCAGACATTTTCGAAGAATAGCTAAATCACGAAATCAATGCTTCACAGAACAGCAAATTGATATGTTGTGAGCGCCAACAAACAACCGTTTGTCTCATATACCCCATATGAGCGAACGTCTAAGGAGAGCACCACGTGTTTTCAAAACAACATTTCAAACTGCGCGCACAAACTCGTTGTGCTTCAATATCTCCATTTCTTCGTAATTTCTCCAACATTGTGCCCATAACCAGTTTAAATGCGTTTCTAGCCTTAACCCTGTAATTTTCTGACCAACCAGGCACAGTTGTTGCATTGAAATTTTCAACAACAAACAATATTTACTGTTTAACGTGAATATTCTCTTCGAAGCACGCAGAAAAACGTACAATAATCAACTATTTCGGTTTAAAAGGCGCAGGAATGGCAATTATTCAAAGCATAGGCATCATAGAATCACGAGAAAGCCGGGTTTTGATACTTAACAGTGGCAGTTTCAAAGTAACTTGCTAAAATATAGTAGTTGAAACGCACAGTTAGTGACAAATTTCGGGCAGGATCGAAATAAGAAATCGTTAGCCAATCAATTGTGCGTGCATCATTGTTCGGAGCTTGTCACGTGTGCGTATTGTGCTGTGGTGTGTTATGTGAAAGCCAGCCCGCCTAATTTCAAAATTATTCATTCTCTGCATTTATCGCGGCAAGCAAGAACAAGTTTTCATCTAGTTACTCGCTGATTTTGTGATCGTATTCAACAATGGCAAGAACCAAGCAAACTGCTCGTAAGTCTACTGGAGGTAAAGCACCTCGCAAACAGTTGGCAACCAAGGCAGCAAGAAAGAGCGCCCCTGCCACTGGTGGTGTCAAGAAGCCTCATCGTTACAGGCCAGGTACAGTTGCACTGAGAGAAATTCGTCGCTACCAGAAGTCTACGGAGTTGCTCATCAGAAAATTGCCATTCCAAAGGTTGGTTCGTGAAATTGCTCAGGACTTCAAGACTGATTTGCGTTTCCAGAGCTCGGCTGTTATGGCTTTGCAAGAGGCTTCAGAAGCATACTTGGTAGGCCTCTTCGAGGATACTAACCTGTGTGCCATTCACGCCAAGCGTGTCACCATCATGCCCAAGGACATCCAGTTGGCAAGAAGGATTCGTGGAGAGAGAGCCTAAGTCTACTCAAGATCACCAAATAAACAAACGGTTTTTTTCAAAACCACCACAAGCACCAGCTCTGTATGATCCAGGCCATGTCAATCGCTTCTGCATGGGTAATGTTTTCGAAGGGAGGTCATCTGTGCTAGATAGCTTAGCTTGACAGTTACTGCACTGCATCAATAATTATAAGTTAATGTGGATAAGGTCGTAGGGTGTGAGTGAGGTACAGGCAATGATGTGATATTTGGGTTTGTTGTAGTTTCATATCAGTGGAGTGCACAGGCAATACCTGGTTGTTAAATGTTTATAGATTGATGCTGTGACAGGTAGCATGATATGATAGTTTGGATTGGTCCTCCTACACGAACTGCATAGTTTGGAATTACTAGACTTACTAGAGGTTGTTGAGTGAATGCAGATTTGTCCAATATTCGGCTGCCCTTGCGTTTGCAATAATGAAGTAATGAAGCTTGAGAAATTGATTACTGTTGCAAGACCGCTTTTCAATCAGACGGTTGGTTGATCTGACGTCTAATTACTCAATTACTCGTGCCGAAAAGCCTGAACAGCAGGATGATCTGTAGCAAGCATGGTAGCATTAATACAAAGTATATCATAATCATAATCATAGTATAATATGTAGCAATTGCGGTTCTCGAATACATGGCTATCCTTGGGAATGGAATTATGTAATTAAGAATCTCGACAATGCAATTATGTTTTTCTGAATACATCATAGGTACAGTTTAGTGTGTACTTATGCAATGGGTTGGAAGTGAACACGTTTGCTAAACAATTCTAATCAAGGTTACTGTTGTTGACATTTTCTCTCATTGGCTGGAAAGGTGGGAGGGAGGCACAAATGTCAATTGTTAGTTAATGTACAAGTATGCAGGGAGTTATCCAGCATGTCACACTGTCTGACATTGGAGACAAATGTGTGCATAATCAGCTGGCCTTACCAGGCTGCAAATTGAGTTGAGAGTAATGTGGTGAGTGGTACTGTGGTGGATGGAGATATTGTGATCGGCTTACATGAAGACTTGTCCTCAATGACAAGGTGCAAGTGAAGTACATAATCTACCTTGCATTTAGTTTAAGAATTACAGGTGAACAGTTGTCACATATGTACCCATATGTTCTGAGTAGAATGAATAGGTGACAATTGTACTCATGTTGATGATGTCAATGCCGAGTTGTGCACTCCACGAGCTGCTTTGAAAGGCAAGTGTTGAGCATTGCCTGCAAATATATAATGATACAAAAGAAGTCGTGTGAAAGTAACACAGCACAAGAGGTGTTTCATGTGTTATTGACCAAGTTAGCAAAAGCAAGTTAGTGAGAGCTTCACAATGCCAGTGGTAGCTTTGAAAAAAGCTGTTTGTTTGTTTGTTTGTTTGTGTGCTGAGCCAAGCTGGCATGCATACTGGTGAAATTCTTTATTTCTTTGCAGTCTTTTTGGTGGCCTTCTTGGCAGCAGGTTTCTTGGCAGCAGGCTTTTTAGCAGCAGGCTTCTTGGCTTTGGCTGGAGCTGCTGACTTCTTTGCTGGTGACTTCTTCACTGCTTTTGGCTTCTTGGCTACTTTAGATTTGGGCTTTTTTGGTGACTTGGCAGCTGCCTTTGGCTTTGCTGCTGGCTTCTTGGCAACTGCTTTCTTGGCAGGGGCAGGCTTCTTTGTGGCTGCTTTCTTGACTGGCTTAGCAGCAGGCTTCTTGGCTGCAAGTTTGAATGAGCCAGAAGCACCAACCCCTTTGCTCTGAATGATAGCACCGTCCATTAACATCTTCTTGAGAGCCAGCTTCAGATGTCTCTTGACAGCATCGTCAGAGCACTTGAAGTTCTGCACCAAATACTGACTGATCTTTTGTCGTGACGAGCCATTGCGCTCGTGTAAACTTCGAAGGGCCTCGACAACCATTTCCTTGTAGGCTGGATGTTGTGCTGGCTTCTTAGCTGCTGTTGTCTTCTTCTTTGCTGCCTCCATGATATTACGCTATTGTCGAGTTGTTTGCGAGTAGTTGAAGTAGGATAAAACGTTGATCGATTATCGATAGAAGTCCACAAGCGAGTAGAACATTCAAAATAATTCACTTCTCTTGTCCGAAATCGTTGATGAACGTTTGTTTTACGCGCCCAGCACAGTGGGCCACGTGACACGGGGCTTTCCTGTGCATTTCGAAAATGGCGATCGAGGTTGTGTTTGTTGTCCATGTAAAATCGCCCATTGCTCTGGCTATTGACAGTTTCTGCTTGCAGGCCAATTGTCATTGTAAACTAAGTACGTAGACAGACATTTCCAAGCACATTCAGTCATGTGCAGAAATTGTCTTTATCAATAATGGCCCAAATTTTAATACATGCTCACGATGTGGCTTGGAAAATCAGAGAAAATTCCAAATTACTTTGCAAACGTTGAACCCTCTATTTACCAAAGGCATTAATATTGTAGCCAAGGAAGGACACTTTCGTATATATACATTTGTTTTTGTGTCTGCATTTAGGCTAGGCGAAGAAAGGAGGAGAAACGTATGGCAAAAGCACAAGCATTCGCGCCATGCTTTCTTCGTATGAGTGAACGAGTTTCAGTTCATTGACTACTCGGAGACAGTAGGTAGAGTTGTTACCAGGATAGCATTGATATTATTCATTCTGCACAGAACTCACGAATATTGGTAAGGTCGGGGAAAAGCCATGCTTGTCAACTCATGGTAGTTGGTTTGGTTTGGGTCTGTCTTGCTTGGTCGAAGTGACCTCCCTTCCCCACATCACACACAGAGAAACGCGCGTACTCACACACAAGGCTTCCATGAGATCCGTATCCCTCTTACTGCTTTACTGCTTTGCTTGACATTCTCTCTCTTCTCTCCCCTGCCTAATCGCACCATATTACACAAGTTAATGTGTTCGTCGTCCCCATAAACACGCCATGATATGGATTGAATATTCACATATGCAATAGCTTATGTTGACTGATTTCAAGGAATGGGCTGGCCTAAACACAACAAGATAAACAAGTGGACAGCTTTCCTTGAGAAAATGTACGTGGCTATTCATGAAGAAAATATAATATTTCACACATGCCAATTCATAAATGAATCTGTTTACAAGATTCGTACACCGTTTCGACTGGCCAAATTATCATCAAAGCACAAAAGACGTTGAAGGAGAAAAATGGCGCCAACCGAAGCTCAGCAAAAACGACGTTGTTGTAAACAGCGTTTTGAATGTGACAACGGGCTACATATAATCGGTATATGTGGTAGCTTTGAAAAAAGCTGTTTTGTTTTGATTTGCAGGCAAGAGATTACACTTTCTACTTGCTGCTTGTGTACTTGGTGACGGCTTTGGTACCTTCACTGACGGCGTGTTTTGCCAATTCACCAGGCAGCAAGAGTCTGACAGCAGTTTGAATTTCACGAGATGTAATCGTTGCTCTCTTGTTGTAGTGAGCAAGACGAGATGCTTCCTGTGCAATCCTTTCAAAGATGTCATTGACAAATGAGTTCATAATACTCATAGCCTTACTTGAAATACCGGTGTCGGGATGAACTTGCTTCAAGACTTTGTAGATGTAGATGGAGTAACTCTCCTTTCGTCTTTTCGTTCTCTTCTTGTCTCCGGGTGCCTTTCCTCCTTTCTTGCCAACACCAGCCTTCTTCTCGCCCTTCTTGGCGACCTTTGGTGCCTGCTTTCCTCCTTTTGGTGCGTCAGACATGTTGATTTTGAAGATGAGTTTAGTACGACGATTCGAACAGTAAATCGATAATTGCAAAGCAACTAAGAATTGGATTGATCCATGCACTCCACCCGCCTTCTTTATATCACATGACACGTTGGAGATCGAAATGCTGCGAGTGGACAAAGAAGCTCGCCGTGATTGGTGCTTTTCGAGCCAGCCTCATTTACAAACACCTTGACACTGGCGCCATAACTTCACAATTACAATTCGTTTTCAACGACTCTCATCTATTCGCATCTTTGTCGATCGATCGAACTAAATTCAACAATCAACATGTCTGGACGTGGTAAAGGAGGAAAAGCTAAGGCCAAGGCGAGGTCTAGAACATCCAGAGCTGGACTTCAATTTCCAGTGGGACGTATTCACAGACTTTTGAGGAAGGGAAACTATGCCGAGAGAGTCGGATCTGGCGCTCCAGTCTACCTGGCAGCAGTTCTCGAGTATTTGTCTGCTGAGATCTTGGAACTGGCTGGCAATGCAGCAAGAGACAACAAGAAGACAAGGATCATTCCGAGACATTTACAACTTGCCATCCGCAATGACGAGGAATTGAACAAGCTGCTGTCCGGTGTCACTATTGCTCAAGGTGGTGTATTGCCAAACATTCAGGCCGTACTCTTGCCAAAGAAGACAGAACAGAAAGCAGTCAAGGCAAAGGCCTAAGTGTGCTTGCTGCACTTTACAATCAAACGGTTTTTTTCAAAACCACCACATCCACCGATTATTTAACCCGTGCAGCTGTCACTGATCGTCTAGGTCTTCTTAGGCCCTGCCATGAGTGGGGTAAAAGACTTTCTGTATTGCTTTAGTTTATATCTTATCTTGCTTGTGAAGGACAATTTTCTACTTACTATCGATATCCTATGAGGTGCTAACTGTTGGTTTGCAATTGATAATTTATCGAAATATCAATTGACATCTGAGAAGGGAAGCTATGCAGCCCCGTGTGATTTCATTTGATCAGGTGAGATGCATGGCAAGCATCCCGTCACTAACGAATTGGACATTGCTAAGCCTCGCCATGGCTAAGTGCAGGGTGTAGCATGAAATGCAGATAGTACAGTCCGGTCATTAGATTAGAGACATGACTCTATATTTGAGTTGAGTAACAATAAGCGTTGCACACACCAAAACAAGATGATTCAATTGGTAGATTTGGTAGCTTTGAAAAAAGCTGTTTTGTAATTGAGGTGTCTTGTTGATAACTGCTTAACCTCCGAAACCATACAGGGTTCTGCCTTGTCTTTTCAGGGCGTAGACGACGTCCATGGCTGTGACAGTCTTGCGTTTGGCATGCTCAGTGTATGTTACAGCATCACGAATAACATTTTCTAAGAATACCTTAAGCACACCACGGGTCTCTTCGTAGATTAGGCCCGAGATCCTCTTCACTCCACCACGACGAGCAAGTCGGCGAATTGCAGGCTTGGTGATTCCTTGGATATTGTCTCTGAGGATCTTGCGATGACGCTTGGCACCTCCCTTTCCCAATCCTTTACCACCTTTTCCACGTCCAGACATTTTCGAAGAATAGCTAAATCACGAAATCAATGCTTCACAGAACAGCAAATTGATATGTTGTGAGCGCCAACAAACAACCGTTTGTCTCATATACCCCATATGAGCGAACGTCTAAGGAGAGCACCACGTGTTTTCAAAACAACATTTCAAACTGCGCGCACAAACTCGTTGTGCTTCAATATCTCCATTTCTTCGTAATTTCTCCAACATTGTGCCCATAACCAGTTTAAATGCGTTTCTAGCCTTAACCCTGTAATTTTCTGACCAACCAGGCACAGTTGTTGCATTGAAATTTTCAACAACAAACAATATTTACTGTTTAACGTGAATATTCTCTTCGAAGCACGCAGAAAAACGTACAATAATCAACTATTTCGGTTTAAAAGGCGCAGGAATGGCAATTATTCAAAGCATAGGCATCATAGAATCACGAGAAAGCCGGGTTTTGATACTTAACAGTGGCAGTTTCAAAGTAACTTGCTAAAATATAGTAGTTGAAACGCACAGTTAGTGACAAATTTCGGGCAGGATCGAAATAAGAAATCGTTAGCCAATCAATTGTGCGTGCATCATTGTTCGGAGCTTGTCACGTGTGCGTATTGTGCTGTGGTGTGTTATGTGAAAGCCAGCCCGCCTAATTTCAAAATTATTCATTCTCTGCATTTATCGCGGCAAGCAAGAACAAGTTTTCATCTAGTTACTCGCTGATTTTGTGATCGTATTCAACAATGGCAAGAACCAAGCAAACTGCTCGTAAGTCTACTGGAGGTAAAGCACCTCGCAAACAGTTGGCAACCAAGGCAGCAAGAAAGAGCGCCCCTGCCACTGGTGGTGTCAAGAAGCCTCATCGTTACAGGCCAGGTACAGTTGCACTGAGAGAAATTCGTCGCTACCAGAAGTCTACGGAGTTGCTCATCAGAAAATTGCCATTCCAAAGGTTGGTTCGTGAAATTGCTCAGGACTTCAAGACTGATTTGCGTTTCCAGAGCTCGGCTGTTATGGCTTTGCAAGAGGCTTCAGAAGCATACTTGGTAGGCCTCTTCGAGGATACTAACCTGTGTGCCATTCACGCCAAGCGTGTCACCATCATGCCCAAGGACATCCAGTTGGCAAGAAGGATTCGTGGAGAGAGAGCCTAAGTCTACTCAAGATCACCAAATAAACAAACGGTTTTTTTCAAAACCACCACAAGCACCAGCTCTGTATGATCCAGGCCATGTCAATCGCTTCTGCATGGGTAATGTTTTCGAAGGGAGGTCATCTGTGCTAGATAGCTTAGCTTGACAGTTACTGCACTGCATCAATAATTATAAGTTAATGTGGATAAGGTCGTAGGGTGTGAGTGAGGTACAGGCAATGATGTGATATTTGGGTTTGTTGTAGTTTCATATCAGTGGAGTGCACAGGCAATACCTGGTTGTTAAATGTTTATAGATTGATGCTGTGACAGGTAGCATGATATGATAGTTTGGATTGGTCCTCCTACACGAACTGCATAGTTTGGAATTACTAGACTTACTAGAGGTTGTTGAGTGAATGCAGATTTGTCCAATATTCGGCTGCCCTTGCGTTTGCAATAATGAAGTAATGAAGCTTGAGAAATTGATTACTGTTGCAAGACCGCTTTTCAATCAGACGGTTGGTTGATCTGACGTCTAATTACTCAATTACTCGTGCCGAAAAGCCTGAACAGCAGGATGATCTGTAGCAAGCATGGTAGCATTAATACAAAGTATATCATAATCATAATCATAGTATAATATGTAGCAATTGCGGTTCTCGAATACATGGCTATCCTTGGGAATGGAATTATGTAATTAAGAATCTCGACAATGCAATTATGTTTTTCTGAATACATCATAGGTACAGTTTAGTGTGTACTTATGCAATGGGTTGGAAGTGAACACGTTTGCTAAACAATTCTAATCAAGGTTACTGTTGTTGACATTTTCTCTCATTGGCTGGAAAGGTGGGAGGGAGGCACAAATGTCAATTGTTAGTTAATGTACAAGTATGCAGGGAGTTATCCAGCATGTCACACTGTCTGACATTGGAGACAAATGTGTGCATAATCAGCTGGCCTTACCAGGCTGCAAATTGAGTTGAGAGTAATGTGGTGAGTGGTACTGTGGTGGATGGAGATATTGTGATCGGCTTACATGAAGACTTGTCCTCAATGACAAGGTGCAAGTGAAGTACATAATCTACCTTGCATTTAGTTTAAGAATTACAGGTGAACAGTTGTCACATATGTACCCATATGTTCTGAGTAGAATGAATAGGTGACAATTGTACTCATGTTGATGATGTCAATGCCGAGTTGTGCACTCCACGAGCTGCTTTGAAAGGCAAGTGTTGAGCATTGCCTGCAAATATATAATGATACAAAAGAAGTCGTGTGAAAGTAACACAGCACAAGAGGTGTTTCATGTGTTATTGACCAAGTTAGCAAAAGCAAGTTAGTGAGAGCTTCACAATGCCAGTGGTAGCTTTGAAAAAAGCTGTTTGTTTGTTTGTTTGTTTGTGTGCTGAGCCAAGCTGGCATGCATACTGGTGAAATTCTTTATTTCTTTGCAGTCTTTTTGGTGGCCTTCTTGGCAGCAGGTTTCTTGGCAGCAGGCTTTTTAGCAGCAGGCTTCTTGGCTTTGGCTGGAGCTGCTGACTTCTTTGCTGGTGACTTCTTCACTGCTTTTGGCTTCTTGGCTACTTTAGATTTGGGCTTTTTTGGTGACTTGGCAGCTGCCTTTGGCTTTGCTGCTGGCTTCTTGGCAACTGCTTTCTTGGCAGGGGCAGGCTTCTTTGTGGCTGCTTTCTTGACTGGCTTAGCAGCAGGCTTCTTGGCTGCAAGTTTGAATGAGCCAGAAGCACCAACCCCTTTGCTCTGAATGATAGCACCGTCCATTAACATCTTCTTGAGAGCCAGCTTCAGATGTCTCTTGACAGCATCGTCAGAGCACTTGAAGTTCTGCACCAAATACTGACTGATCTTTTGTCGTGACGAGCCATTGCGCTCGTGTAAACTTCGAAGGGCCTCGACAACCATTTCCTTGTAGGCTGGATGTTGTGCTGGCTTCTTAGCTGCTGTTGTCTTCTTCTTTGCTGCCTCCATGATATTACGCTATTGTCGAGTTGTTTGCGAGTAGTTGAAGTAGGATAAAACGTTGATCGATTATCGATAGAAGTCCACAAGCGAGTAGAACATTCAAAATAATTCACTTCTCTTGTCCGAAATCGTTGATGAACGTTTGTTTTACGCGCCCAGCACAGTGGGCCACGTGACACGGGGCTTTCCTGTGCATTTCGAAAATGGCGATCGAGGTTGTGTTTGTTGTCCATGTAAAATCGCCCATTGCTCTGGCTATTGACAGTTTCTGCTTGCAGGCCAATTGTCATTGTAAACTAAGTACGTAGACAGACATTTCCAAGCACATTCAGTCATGTGCAGAAATTGTCTTTATCAATAATGGCCCAAATTTTAATACATGCTCACGATGTGGCTTGGAAAATCAGAGAAAATTCCAAATTACTTTGCAAACGTTGAACCCTCTATTTACCAAAGGCATTAATATTGTAGCCAAGGAAGGACACTTTCGTATATATACATTTGTTTTTGTGTCTGCATTTAGGCTAGGCGAAGAAAGGAGGAGAAACGTATGGCAAAAGCACAAGCATTCGCGCCATGCTTTCTTCGTATGAGTGAACGAGTTTCAGTTCATTGACTACTCGGAGACAGTAGGTAGAGTTGTTACCAGGATAGCATTGATATTATTCATTCTGCACAGAACTCACGAATATTGGTAAGGTCGGGGAAAAGCCATGCTTGTCAACTCATGGTAGTTGGTTTGGTTTGGGTCTGTCTTGCTTGGTCGAAGTGACCTCCCTTCCCCACATCACACACAGAGAAACGCGCGTACTCACACACAAGGCTTCCATGAGATCCGTATCCCTCTTACTGCTTTACTGCTTTGCTTGACATTCTCTCTCTTCTCTCCCCTGCCTAATCGCACCATATTACACAAGTTAATGTGTTCGTCGTCCCCATAAACACGCCATGATATGGATTGAATATTCACATATGCAATAGCTTATGTTGACTGATTTCAAGGAATGGGCTGGCCTAAACACAACAAGATAAACAAGTGGACAGCTTTCCTTGAGAAAATGTACGTGGCTATTCATGAAGAAAATATAATATTTCACACATGCCAATTCATAAATGAATCTGTTTACAAGATTCGTACACCGTTTCGACTGGCCAAATTATCATCAAAGCACAAAAGACGTTGAAGGAGAAAAATGGCGCCAACCGAAGCTCAGCAAAAACGACGTTGTTGTAAACAGCGTTTTGAATGTGACAACGGGCTACATATAATCGGTATATGTGGTAGCTTTGAAAAAAGCTGTTTTGTTTTGATTTGCAGGCAAGAGATTACACTTTCTACTTGCTGCTTGTGTACTTGGTGACGGCTTTGGTACCTTCACTGACGGCGTGTTTTGCCAATTCACCAGGCAGCAAGAGTCTGACAGCAGTTTGAATTTCACGAGATGTAATCGTTGCTCTCTTGTTGTAGTGAGCAAGACGAGATGCTTCCTGTGCAATCCTTTCAAAGATGTCATTGACAAATGAGTTCATAATACTCATAGCCTTACTTGAAATACCGGTGTCGGGATGAACTTGCTTCAAGACTTTGTAGATGTAGATGGAGTAACTCTCCTTTCGTCTTTTCGTTCTCTTCTTGTCTCCGGGTGCCTTTCCTCCTTTCTTGCCAACACCAGCCTTCTTCTCGCCCTTCTTGGCGACCTTTGGTGCCTGCTTTCCTCCTTTTGGTGCGTCAGACATGTTGATTTTGAAGATGAGTTTAGTACGACGATTCGAACAGTAAATCGATAATTGCAAAGCAACTAAGAATTGGATTGATCCATGCACTCCACCCGCCTTCTTTATATCACATGACACGTTGGAGATCGAAATGCTGCGAGTGGACAAAGAAGCTCGCCGTGATTGGTGCTTTTCGAGCCAGCCTCATTTACAAACACCTTGACACTGGCGCCATAACTTCACAATTACAATTCGTTTTCAACGACTCTCATCTATTCGCATCTTTGTCGATCGATCGAACTAAATTCAACAATCAACATGTCTGGACGTGGTAAAGGAGGAAAAGCTAAGGCCAAGGCGAGGTCTAGAACATCCAGAGCTGGACTTCAATTTCCAGTGGGACGTATTCACAGACTTTTGAGGAAGGGAAACTATGCCGAGAGAGTCGGATCTGGCGCTCCAGTCTACCTGGCAGCAGTTCTCGAGTATTTGTCTGCTGAGATCTTGGAACTGGCTGGCAATGCAGCAAGAGACAACAAGAAGACAAGGATCATTCCGAGACATTTACAACTTGCCATCCGCAATGACGAGGAATTGAACAAGCTGCTGTCCGGTGTCACTATTGCTCAAGGTGGTGTATTGCCAAACATTCAGGCCGTACTCTTGCCAAAGAAGACAGAACAGAAAGCAGTCAAGGCAAAGGCCTAAGTGTGCTTGCTGCACTTTACAATCAAACGGTTTTTTTCAAAACCACCACATCCACCGATTATTTAACCCGTGCAGCTGTCACTGATCGTCTAGGTCTTCTTAGGCCCTGCCATGAGTGGGGTAAAAGACTTTCTGTATTGCTTTAGTTTATATCTTATCTTGCTTGTGAAGGACAATTTTCTACTTACTATCGATATCCTATGAGGTGCTAACTGTTGGTTTGCAATTGATAATTTATCGAAATATCAATTGACATCTGAGAAGGGAAGCTATGCAGCCCCGTGTGATTTCATTTGATCAGGTGAGATGCATGGCAAGCATCCCGTCACTAACGAATTGGACATTGCTAAGCCTCGCCATGGCTAAGTGCAGGGTGTAGCATGAAATGCAGATAGTACAGTCCGGTCATTAGATTAGAGACATGACTCTATATTTGAGTTGAGTAACAATAAGCGTTGCACACACCAAAACAAGATGATTCAATTGGTAGATTTGGTAGCTTTGAAAAAAGCTGTTTTGTAATTGAGGTGTCTTGTTGATAACTGCTTAACCTCCGAAACCATACAGGGTTCTGCCTTGTCTTTTCAGGGCGTAGACGACGTCCATGGCTGTGACAGTCTTGCGTTTGGCATGCTCAGTGTATGTTACAGCATCACGAATAACATTTTCTAAGAATACCTTAAGCACACCACGGGTCTCTTCGTAGATTAGGCCCGAGATCCTCTTCACTCCACCACGACGAGCAAGTCGGCGAATTGCAGGCTTGGTGATTCCTTGGATATTGTCTCTGAGGATCTTGCGATGACGCTTGGCACCTCCCTTTCCCAATCCTTTACCACCTTTTCCACGTCCAGACATTTTCGAAGAATAGCTAAATCACGAAATCAATGCTTCACAGAACAGCAAATTGATATGTTGTGAGCGCCAACAAACAACCGTTTGTCTCATATACCCCATATGAGCGAACGTCTAAGGAGAGCACCACGTGTTTTCAAAACAACATTTCAAACTGCGCGCACAAACTCGTTGTGCTTCAATATCTCCATTTCTTCGTAATTTCTCCAACATTGTGCCCATAACCAGTTTAAATGCGTTTCTAGCCTTAACCCTGTAATTTTCTGACCAACCAGGCACAGTTGTTGCATTGAAATTTTCAACAACAAACAATATTTACTGTTTAACGTGAATATTCTCTTCGAAGCACGCAGAAAAACGTACAATAATCAACTATTTCGGTTTAGAAGGCGCAGGAATGGCAATTATTCAAAGCATAGGCATCATAGAATCACGAGAAAGCCGGGTTTTGATACTTAACAGTGGCAGTTTCAAAGTAACTTGCTAAAATATAGTAGTTGAAACGCACAGTTAGTGACAAATTTCGGGCAGGATCGAAATAAGAAATCGTTAGCCAATCAATTGTGCGTGCATCATTGTTCGGAGCTTGTCACGTGTGCGTATTGTGCTGTGGTGTGTTATGTGAAAGCCAGCCCGCCTAATTTCAAAATTATTCATTCTCTGCATTTATCGCGGCAAGCAAGAACAAGTTTTCATCTAGTTACTCGCTGATTTTGTGATCGTATTCAACAATGGCAAGAACCAAGCAAACTGCTCGTAAGTCTACTGGAGGTAAAGCACCTCGCAAACAGTTGGCAACCAAGGCAGCAAGAAAGAGCGCCCCTGCCACTGGTGGTGTCAAGAAGCCTCATCGTTACAGGCCAGGTACAGTTGCACTGAGAGAAATTCGTCGCTACCAGAAGTCTACGGAGTTGCTCATCAGAAAATTGCCATTCCAAAGGTTGGTTCGTGAAATTGCTCAGGACTTCAAGACTGATTTGCGTTTCCAGAGCTCGGCTGTTATGGCTTTGCAAGAGGCTTCAGAAGCATACTTGGTAGGCCTCTTCGAGGATACTAACCTGTGTGCCATTCACGCCAAGCGTGTCACCATCATGCCCAAGGACATCCAGTTGGCAAGAAGGATTCGTGGAGAGAGAGCCTAAGTCTACTCAAGATCACCAAATAAACAAACGGTTTTTTTCAAAACCACCACAAGCACCAGCTCTGTATGATCCAGGCCATGTCAATCGCTTCTGCATGGGTAATGTTTTCGAAGGGAGGTCATCTGTGCTAGATAGCTTAGCTTGACAGTTACTGCACTGCATCAATAATTATAAGTTCATATGAATAAGGTCGTCAGGTACAGGCAATAATGTCATATTTGGGTTTGTTGTATTTTCATATCAGTGCAGTGCACAGGCAATACCTGGTTGTTAAATGTTATAGATTGATGCTGTGACAGGTAGCATGATATGATAGTTTGGATTGGTCCTCCTACACGAACTGCATAGTTTGGAATTACTAGACTTACTAGAGGTTGTTGAGTGAATGCAGATTTGTCCAATATTCGGCTGCCCTTGGTTTGCAATAATGAAGTAATGAAGCTTGAGAAATTGATTACTGTTGCAAGACTGCTTTTCAATCAGACGGTTGGTTGATCTGACGTCTAATTACTCAATTACTCGTGCCGAAAAGCTTGAACAGCAGAATGATCTGTAGCAAGCATGGTAGCATTAATACAAAGTATATCATCATCATAATCATAGTAATATGTAGCAATTGCGGTTCTCGAATATATGGCTATCCTTGGGAATGGAATTATGTAATTAAGAATCTCGACAATGCAATTATGTTTTGCTGAATACATCATAGGTACAGTTTAGTGTGTACTTATGCAATGGGTTGGAAGTGAACAAGTTTGCTAAACAATTCTAATCAAGGTTACTATTGTTGACATTTTCTCTCATTGGCTGGAAAGGTGGGAGGGAGCACAAATGTCAATTGTTAGTTAATGTACAAGTATGCAGGGAGTTAGTTATCCAGCATGTCACACTGTCTGATATTGGAGACAAATGTGTGCATAATCAGCTGGCCTTATCAGGCTGCAAATTGAGTTGAGAGTAATGTGGTGAGTGGTACTGTGGTGGATGGAGATATTGTGATCGGCTTACATGAAGACTTGTCCTCAATGACAAGGTGCAAGTGAAGTACATAATCTACCTTGCATTTAGTTTAAGAATTACAGGTGAACAGTTGTCACATATGTACCCATATGTTCTGAGTAGAATGAATAGGTGACAATTGTACCCATGTTGATGATGTCAATGCCGAGTTGTGCACTCCACGAGCTGCTTTGAAAGGCAAGTGTTGAGCATTGCCTGCAAATATATAATGATACAAAAGAAGTGGTGTGAAAGTAACACAGCACAAGAGGTGTTCATGTGTTATTGACCAAGTTAGCAAAAGCAAGTTAGTGAGAGCTTCACAATGCCAGTGGTAGCTTTGAAAAAAGCTGTTTGTTGTTTGTTTGTTTGTGTGCCGAGCCAAGCTGGCATGCATACTGGTGAAATTCTTTATTTCTTGGCAGTCTTTTTGGTGGCCTTCTTGGCAGCAGGTTTCTTGGCAGCAGGCTTTTTAGCAGCAGGCTTCTTGGCTTTAGCCGGAGCTGCTGACTTCTTTGCTGGTGACTTCTTCACTGCTTTTGGCTTCTTGGCTACTTTAGATTTGGGCTTTTTTGGTGACTTGGCAGCTGCCTTTGGCTTTGCTGCTGGCTTCTTGGCAACTGCTTTCTTGGCAGGGGCAGGCTTCTTTGTGGCTGCTTTCTTGACTGGCTTAGCAGCAGGCTTCTTGGCTGCAAGTTTGAATGAGCCAGAAGCACCAACCCCTTTGCTCTGAATGATAGCACCGTCCATTAACATCTTCTTGAGAGCCAGCTTCAGATGTCTCTTGACAGCATCGTCAGAGCACTTGAAGTTCTGCACCAAATACTGACTGATCTTTTGTCGTGACGAGCCATTGCGCTCGTGTAAACTCCGAAGGGCCTCGACCACCATTTCCTTGTAGGCTGGATGTTGTGCTGGCTTCTTAGCTGCTGTTGTCTTCTTCTTTGCTGCCTCCATGATATTACGCTATTGTCGAGTTGTTTACGAGTAGTTGAAGTAGGATAAAACGTTTATCGATTATCGATAGAAGTCCACAAGCGAGTAGAACATTCAAAATAATTCACTTCTCTTGTCCGAAATCGTTGATGAACGTTTGTTTTACGCGCCCAGCACAGTGGGCCACGTGACACGGGGCTTTCCTGTGCATTTCGAAAATGGCGATCGAGGTTGTGTTTGTTGTCGATGTAAAATCGCCCATTGCTCTGGCTATTGACAGTTTCTGCTTGCAGGCCAATTGTCATTGAAAACTAAGTACGTAGACAGACATTTCCAAGCACATTCAGTCATGTGCAGAATTGTCTTTATCAATAATGGCCCAAATTTTAACACATGCTCACGATGTGGCTTGGAAAATCAGAGAAAATTCCAAATTACTTTGTAAACGTTGAACCCTCTATTTACCAAAGGCATTAATATTGTAGCCAAGGAAGGACACTTTCGTATATATACATTTGTTTTTGTGTCTGCATTTAGGCTAGGCAAAGAAAGGAGGAGAAACGTATGGCAAAAGCACAAGCATTCGCGCCATGCTTTCTTCGTATGAGTGAACGAGTTTCAGTTAATTGACTACTCGGATCGGAGCAGTAGGTAGAGTTGTTACCAGGATAGCATTGACATTATTCATTCTGCACAGAACTCACGAATATTGGTAAGGTCGGGGAAAAGCCATGCTTGTCAACTCATGGTAGTTGGTTTGGTTTGGGTCTGTCTTGCTTGGTCGAAGTGACCTCCCTTCCCCACATCACACACAGAGAAACGCGCGTACTCACACACAAGGCTTCCATGAGATCCGTATCCCTCTTACTGCTTTACTGCTTTGCTTGACATTCTCTCTCTTCTCTCCCCTGCCTAATCGCACCATATTACACAAGTTAATGTGTTCGTCGTCCCCATAAACACGCCATGATATGGATTGAATATTCACATATGCAATAGCTTATGTTGACTGATTTCAAGGAATGGGCTGGCCTAAACACAACAAGATAAACAAGTGGACAGCTTTCCTTGAGAAAATGTACGTGGCTATTCATGAAGAAAATCTAATATTTCACACATGCCAATTCATAAATGAATCTGTTTACAAGATTCGTACACCGTTTCGACTGGCCAAATTATCATCAAAGCACAAAAGACGTTGAAGGAGAAAAATGGCGCCAACCGAAGCTCAGCAAAAACGACGTTGTTGTAAACAGCGTTTTGAATGTGACAACGGGCTACATATAATCGGTATATGTGGTAGCTTTGAAAAAAGCTGTTTTGTTTTGATTTGCAGGCAAGAGATTACACTTTCTACTTGCTGCTTGTGTACTTGGTGACGGCTTTGGTACCTTCACTGACGGCGTGTTTTGCCAATTCACCAGGCAGCAAGAGTCTGACAGCAGTTTGAATTTCACGAGATGTAATCGTTGCTCTCTTGTTGTAGTGAGCAAGACGAGATGCTTCCTGTGCAATCCTTTCAAAGATGTCATTGACAAATGAGTTCATAATACTCATAGCCTTACTTGAAATACCGGTGTCGGGATGAACTTGCTTCAAGACTTTGTAGATGTAGATGGAGTAACTCTCCTTTCGTCTTTTCGTTCTCTTCTTGTCTCCGGGTGCCTTTCCTCCTTTCTTGCCAACACCAGCCTTCTTCTCGCCCTTCTTGGCGACCTTTGGTGCCTGCTTTCCTCCTTTTGGTGCGTCAGACATGTTGATTTTGAAGATGAGTTTAGTACGACGATTCGAACAGTAAATCGATAATCGCAAAGCAATAAGAATTGGATTGATCCATGCACTCCACACGCCTTCTTTATATCACATGACACGTTGGAGATCGAAATGTTGCGAGTGGACAAAGAAGCTCGCCATGATTGGTGCTTTTCGAGCCAGCCTCATTTACAAACACCTTGACACTGGCGCCATAACTTCACAATTACAATTCGTTTTCAACGACTCTCATCTATTCGCATCTTTGTCGATCGATCGAACTAAATTCAACAATCAACATGTCTGGACGTGGTAAAGGAGGAAAAGCTAAGGCCAAGGCGAGGTCTAGAACATCCAGAGCTGGACTTCAATTTCCAGTGGGACGTATTCACAGACTTTTGAGGAAGGGAAACTATGCCGAGAGAGTCGGATCTGGCGCTCCAGTCTACCTGGCAGCAGTTCTCGAGTATTTGTCTGCTGAGATCTTGGAACTGGCTGGCAATGCAGCAAGAGACAACAAGAAGACAAGGATCATTCCGAGACATTTACAACTTGCCATCCGCAATGACGAGGAATTGAACAAGCTGCTGTCCGGTGTCACTATTGCTCAAGGTGGTGTATTGCCAAACATTCAGGCCGTACTCTTGCCAAAGAAGACAGAACAGAAAGCAGTCAAGGCAAAGGCCTAAGTGTGCTTGCTGCACTTTACAATCAAACGGTTTTTTTCAAAACCACCACATCCACCGATTATTTAACCCGTGCAGCTGTCACTGATCGTCTAGGTCTTCTTAGGCCCTGCCATGTGTGGGGTAAAAGGCTTTCTGTATTGCTTTAGTTTATATCTTATCTTACTTGTGAAGGGCAATTTTCTACTTACTATCGATATCCTATGAGGTGCTAACTGTTGGTTTGCAATTGATATCTTATCGAAATATCAATTGGCATCTGAGAAGGGAAGCTATGCAGCCCCGTGTGATTTCATTTGATCAGCAGAGGTGCATGGCAAGCATCCCGTCATTAACGAATCGGACATTGCTAAGCCTCGCCATGGCCAAGTGCAGGGTGTAGCATGAAATGCAGATACAGTCCGGTCATTAGATTAGAGACATGACTCTATATTTGAGTTGAGTAACAATAAGCGTTGCACACACCAAAACAAGATGATTCAATTGGTAGATTTGGTAGCTTTGAAAAAAGCTGTTTTGTAATTGAGGTGTCTTGTTGATAACTGCTTAACCTCCGAAACCATACAGGGTTCTGCCTTGTCTTTTCAGGGCGTAGACGACGTCCATGGCTGTGACAGTCTTGCGTTTGGCATGCTCAGTGTATGTTACAGCATCACGAATAACATTCTCTAAGAATACCTTAAGCACACCACGGGTCTCTTCATAGATTAGGCCCGAGATCCTCTTCACTCCACCACGACGAGCAAGTCGGCGAATTGCAGGCTTGGTGATTCCTTGGATATTGTCTCTGAGGATCTTGCGATGACGCTTGGCACCTCCCTTTCCCAATCCTTTACCACCTTTTCCACGTCCAGACATTTTCGAAGAATAGCTAAGTCACGAAATCAATGCTTCACAGAACAGCAAATTGATATGTTGTGAGCGCCAACAAACAACCGTTTGTCTCATATACCCCATATGAGCGAACGTCTAAGGAGAGCACCACGTGTTTTCAAAACAACATTTCAAACTGCGCGCACAAACTCGTTGTGCTTCAATATCTCCATTTCTTCGTAATTCCTCCAACATTGTGCCCATAACCAGTTTAAATGCGTTTCTAGCCTTAACCCTGTGATTTTCTGACCAACCAGGCACAGTTGTTGCATTGAAATTTTCAACAACAAGCAATATTTACTGTTTAACGTGAATATTCTCTTCGAAGCATGCAGAAAAACGTACAATAATCAACTATTTCGGTTTAGAAGGCGCAAGCATGGCAATTATTCAAAGCATAGGCATAATAGAATCACGAGAAAGCCGGGTTTTGATACTTAACAGTGTCAGTTTCAAAGTAACTTGCTAAAATATAGTAGTTGAAACGCACAGTTAGTGACAAATTTCGGGCAGGATCGAAATCAGAAATCGTTAGCCAATCAATTGTGCGTGCATCATTGTTCGGAGCTTGTCACGTGTGCGTATTGTGCTGCGGTGTGTTATGTGAAAGCCAGCCCGCCTAATTTCAAAATTATTCATTCTCTGCATTTATCGCGGCAAGCAAGAAGAAGTTCTCATCTAGTTACTCGCTGATTTTGTGATCGTATTCAACAATGGCAAGAACCAAGCAAACTGCTCGTAAGTCTACTGGAGGTAAAGCACCTCGCAAACAGTTGGCAACCAAGGCAGCAAGAAAGAGCGCCCCTGCCACTGGTGGTGTCAAGAAGCCTCATCGTTACAGGCCAGGTACAGTTGCACTGAGAGAAATTCGTCGCTACCAGAAGTCTACGGAGTTGCTCATCAGAAAATTGCCATTCCAAAGGTTGGTTCGTGAAATTGCTCAGGACTTCAAGACTGATTTGCGTTTCCAGAGCTCGGCTGTTATGGCTTTGCAAGAGGCTTCAGAAGCATACTTGGTAGGCCTCTTCGAGGATACTAACCTGTGTGCCATTCACGCCAAGCGTGTCACCATCATGCCCAAGGACATCCAGTTGGCAAGAAGGATTCGTGGAGAGAGAGCCTAAGTCTACTCAAGATCACCAAATAAACAAACGGTTTTTTTCAAAACCACCACAAGCACCAGCTCTGTATGATCCAGGCCATGTCAATCGCTTCTGCATGGGTAATGTTTTCGAAGGGAGGTCATCTGTGCTGTGCTAGATAGCTTAGCTTGACAGTTACTGCACTGCATCAATAATTATCAGTTAGTATGAATAAGGTCGTCAGGTACAGGCAATGATGTCATATTTGGGTTTGTTGTATTTTCATATCAGTGCAGTGCACAGGCAATACCTGGTTGTTAAATGTTCATAGATTGATGCTGTGACAGGTAGCATGATATGATAGTTTGGATTGGTCCTCCTACACGAACTGCATAGTTTGGAATTACTAGACTTACTAGAGGTTGTTGAGTGAATGCAGATTTGTCCAATATTCGGCTGCCCTTGTGTTTGCAATAATGAAGTAATGAAGCTTGAGAAATTGATTACTGTTGCAAGACTGCTTTTCAATCAGACGGTTGGTTGATCTGACGTCTAATTACTCAATTACTCGTGCCGAAAAGCTTGAACAGCAGAATGATCTGTAGCAAGCATGGTAGCATTAATACAAAGTATATCATCATCATAATCATAGTAATATGTAGCAATTGCGGTTCTCGAATATATGGCTATCCTTGGGAATGGAATTATGTAATTAAGAATCTCGACAATGCAATTATGTTTTGCTGAATACATCATAGGTACAGTTTA